>RJWJ010009906.1:0-48516 GCA_004363605.1 Indri indri | reverse complement strand
GAAAAATGCCTTGGATTCTCCTCTGTACAAGTAGATTCTCCTCTGAAGATTAGAGAAAAGAAAAATGGTTCATAAATTCCTAATGGCCCCAGAGAAAAAACATCTTGAATTCCATTCAGAGAAGTTAGATGTAAAGAATGCAAGCTATTTATCAGCCTGGCACTCACATTCCAAGGAGCGACGTACACGAAGTTTTCAGCTGTGAAAAAGTTTGCTACAGAATTGTGTCCAACATTCAATTCCTGTGTAATGTAACAGAAGGGCCTCCTGAGTCAGTTTCTGTCTTGGAGCAGTAGCTTCAGAAGTTGAATGTCTTTGCCTACAGGAGACAGAATAAACTGCTGACATTCCAAAGTTGATACAAGGTTGGGCATCTACAACATGATCTCTGCTGTTTTCATGAAAGAGTGGCACCATCACCTTAGAACTTCACTAGACAATTCTTCAAATCTTAAGGCTTTAACCTATCATGGTCTAAAGGGATTACTTCACTTCTAAATATTTTGTTTGAAACAAATGTAATACGCATAGCAACCTTCATACCCTTCCAGACATGTCGTATAAAGATTTCTTGCCCTAAAACTTAGAAATGTCACTCAGGAGACCTGTCATTATCACCAGGAAATACTCATAATGGAACTCTATCATGTTTCTCAACCCAAGTTCTTAATAGTGCTCTATTGACCCAAATGATATGTATGTAACTCAATTTTAATTTTATGTCTTAATATACAGCCTGACTTAATGAACCAGACTCCACCAAGGTTTTGAGGACAGGAGGCAGAGGGTGAACCTCAAATTTTGCAATATTGTTACTAGTGAGAATGGATAACTGGTTTCCTGCAAAGCATGTTTTCTCCAGGGAATGCACTCGCTCTGGTTAGTCGACTGGCAAACAAGACACCTAGGGTTATATCTTTACCACCCTGTCGCCCCATCAGTAATGTACAGACTGTCATTAAGAAGTCATTTCTCCCTTCTGGGCTGAATTTTGAGAGGTGCATCTTGTGGGAAAAATTGGAGCTATGGTGTGGAGACCGTAGGTCACACTGTAATCTCAGATACACGGTGCGCTGTTTTACAGACAGTCCATCAGGATATGTTCCAAGGCATGCACCAGTGCATATAAAAATATCTAGGCTGAGGCCACCAAACTCATTTCATTAGGACCTTTCAAGGTTAACATTATAATCATGCTTTAGGGCATGAACTTATCGCCAGCTGAGCTCAGGAAGACATTTTGCTTCTGTGGAAAGACTGTTCCCAGTGGGTCGGTTGCATTGTATGTATGTATTATTTTTTGCAATTATTTCTTTTTGTCATGCTATAGTGTGTTTCTTGTCTTTTTTTTTCTTCATCTTAACAAGAAGGCTCAAATCACCAAGAAACACTAATTTTATAATTTTAAATAATTCCAATCCAAGACTTTATGTTTTCTTTTTTTTTGTTATTGTTTTCTAAATTTCCTTAATAATTAACTTTTTTTGTCTACTAACTACCGTACATGAGAACTATATACAAGGCCCTGAATAACGTAGTTTTGTTCGACATCATTTGGTTATAATGTTGATGAGAAAAACGAAATAGAGTCCTGGCCGGGACCACACTCTGTGTGGAGCTTACGTGTTTTCCCCATGTCTGCATGGGTTTTCTGGGGCACTCTGGTTTCCTCCCACATCTCAAAGATGTGCAGGTTAGGTGAATGGACGTGTGTACACTGTCCCCATCTGAGTGAGTGTGTGTGAGTGCCCCTGTGAGGGATGGCATCCTTGCACCCTGAGTGGCCAGGATGGGCTCTGGCCACCCATGACCTTGAACTGCAATAATTGGTAAATAATTACCTTACTTGTTTTGATTATTCTTTCTTAAATGTATGTATAGCTCACATTTATTTTAATGTTTGATATTAGCAGTATTTTGGTCTTTATTCAAACATTTGGTGATGCTTTTGTGACCAGAATTATGCTATAGGAACTTAACTCGTATTTATATCAATTAGTCTATGGTAAAATCGGTTTTGTTATATATCATTTCACTTAAAATCTCAATTTCCAAGAAGTTATGGATGATGTTACATGAGGACTTACAGTATTAGGATTCACTGTTATCATAAAACAGTAGAATATTTGTTTGACTTTGGACACCAGAAGTGCTGTCAGTGGTAGTACTGGAACTTCACAGTTGCTACTGTCTAGAGTTGTGCCTGATGTTTAGCACCAAATGCTGTAGTGGATTTCTGATGGTCCTGGTCACTCACCTTTTCAAAAGCACAGGAGACAGAGAAATGATCTGTCACCAGTTCCTGCTGGTGGCACTTTGCTCACAGTGCCAGCAAAGACGTCCTTGAATTCACATACTTCCAACATTCAACTCCCATACATTACAGAAGTATTAAGGCAGAGAGCGGGGGAAACAGAGATAGGGTCTCCATAAACAACCAGACAGGAGCAAGAAGGAATATGAACACTATCAATGCCACACTGTCATCGCTCTTTTAGTAGGATGTGTCTGGAATGTCTTGCTCAGACCTTCCTCCTTTTGACAGGGAGTCTCTTTCATCTCAGTGTAGGATCTGGAGATTATTAGAGAAACTCAGAGAAAGTATGAACCATTGTCAAGCAATGATTTGTCATCTTCCAGTAATACTATCACCGACAAGACACAGCCCTGACATTTGATTTTTGGTCACACAGGGGATATCATCTAGAGCCCTCAATGTGCCCTTGTGTTTTGACCAACTTGAAAAGTCACCTGGAATAGCATAGTTAATGACTTTTCAGCAAGATTCTGTCTGCTGAGGCAGTAAAGTACTGACCCAAACTGGCTGGGTTCAAAACCCACCTCTCCCATCTAATTAGGCAATTACTTAACTTCCCTCTGCTTCAGTTCCCAGTTCTACCCCTGCTGTATGTGGGGATGACCCACGGGGTCAGTGTAAGGATTGCACGAGTTAATTCAGAACAGTGCCTGACATATAGTAGATATCCGATAAGTATTTATTGACTAAGTAAATGTAAAGCATATAAGTGTATCCCTGGCCCATATTAAAGACTCAATTATTTTGTTATTGCTTTTATCATTACTTTATATCAGAAATATTGGCCTCATTTGGGGACAGAACCAAGAAAAACTGTCTCTGTTCTTAACGAACTCTGTCTTAGGCTGTGACTTTGTCATACATGCCAAGAATCCTAGAATTTCAGAGTGGGAAGGCACCTTTAGGGGGAGAATGGCAAATTGCCTAAAACTAATTTACTTAAAATCAATTGGCATAATGATCAATTTGCTTAATGACACATTCATCTAAAATGTTCATTTATCAAATATACTTTTCGTCTGTGCTAAAACAGTGTTAGCTCAGAGGCATTTTTATGAACTTTCACCGTGACTATTTTGCCTGCTTTTGAGAGTTTCCAAGGCATTTCACCCATTAAGACTAAATGTTTAAAGTGTTATAAAATGTACTTTAAAAAATCAAAACACCAAATCTCAAAAATGCTTAGAGTAGCATCTTACTATATAAGAAAAGCTACGTGCATGACAGATTTCTATTAGGAATATGATTATTAAGCTAATGGGTGATTCAGGGGATAGGATATTAGGAGAATTGGGTTTTTAGGTGAACTGACCTCAAATCCCCTTAAGGATTGGGGTGTGAATGTGGCGTCGTCAGTTTGTACCGGTGTCATTTTGCTGACTTCTCTCTGTGACCAGGTTCTGCTCTGTTGCTGCCTCCTGCCAGAGCTACTGTGACAGCCTTCGACTTTAGATCCATGACAAATTTTCAGCCTTGAGCCCACCCTGATTGACTCCAGGACAAAGCAGCAAGAGCCTGTGTCCTGCGCAGACTTGCTGAGGCTACGGAAACCCATTTGCCCTGTCTATGAACAAACGATGGTACACGCTACTTATTATAACAGCTTCTTTCCATTTTACCCAACTTTTGATAATGCGTATTTTAAAACACTCGTTTCCTTTCATAAAAGGAATCTTTATCATCAATTCTCCTTCAGAAAATAGAAAAGATAATTAAGAGGCAGGTGGGCGGGAAGTTTGCCTAAGAAACGTAAGTACGGGAGAATAACCAAAAGGCTTAAGGACACGTACGATTTCTACACAAAGGGATCCTAAGATATTTACATGTGAACTCACAATAGCGCTTCTAAAATGGTGGCCAACACACAAAAACTTTTCTTTGAAATCGGTTTTATTCTCTTTGATTCCAGCTCTTATGTGGAAGAGTCAATTCTCTGCTGTTGCTTCTTTAAAAATATCCTTGTCCAATCGTACGAGTACTAAAAAGGCTAAGAATTTTTGTTTAAGGAAAATGTTTAAATGGAATAGAACTGCTAGGTGCCCGGGGTGTGTTTAAAGCTCTGCCTGCCTGCACAACAATGTGAGTGTCTGTCCCTTCACGTTGAAACTAGCGGTGTGGAAGCTGACATCTGCCCACCAGTATCGGTGGTCATAGCTCACTGCCACCCCAACTGCTCGTGGTCCGGTGCAGCCTGCCACCCTGAGCTCCAGCCAGCTGTCAGGACGGTCACAGCTGCCATCTTATTTACTGCCATAAGCTTTCTTGGCATCGTGGACGTAGACACTGCTGAGATGGCGCCTGTCATTGGCTGTAGAAGGCACAGGGACGAAAGACTCTGAGGAACCCTGGGAAGGTGCAACATGTTCAAACCACCTGACAGTGACACCAGTCAGCGCTGAAGTCTCCGAGGTTGTTCTTTGTTGACTGATAAGATGGGACAAGGCACAGTAGGCCCTCCAGAACGCCTATTCAGAGCTGTTTTAATTGAATGTGTCACTGACAAGGGGTGATCACTTGGGCTGTGGCATCTTTTCCAAATGAAACAATTGTTTTAAAGTAATTGGTCTGACAAGGAGGCTGGCAGCCACTGAGGATAAGATGCGTGCGTTCTTACGAGGGAACACAGAAAACATGTTCCCTGTAATTGCCAGGGCTAAGGTTTTAAACTTTTCCCTTTACTTCTCATGAAACAAGTCCCTTAAAAACCTGATTTGAATAAACATTGAACAATTCTAGGGATACTACTTTGCTTTCTTTTTTTTTTTTTTTTCCTATTCAGTCTTTTTTATTATTTTTATTTCAGAATATGATGGGGGTACACACACTTTGGTTACGTATATTGCCTTTGCACCTCCCGCGTCAGAGCTACGAGCTTGCCCATCCCCCAGTGCTTTGCTTCCTGTGTCTTTTACACACATAAGAGGCTCTTTTTCAGCTTCTTTAAATGATCTAGCCACAACAATTTGCAATGCATTTAACAGAAAAAAAGGGAAAAGTGTTTGTGTCTGAACTTCTTTGCAGATCTCACTGTTAGAAACTCCTGACACAAGGACTGCAATTACACAGTGTAGGGCAGAAGGTCAGTCACACCAGCTAGTTAGCACGAACTGAGCCAAATCTCCCCAGTACGCAAGTGGCTCCTCAGGAGAGTGGCTGAGTCTGCAAGAGACAAAGCATCTAACTAAGTGGAATTTAGCAATACATCACACCTGTTCAACAATGGAATATATGGCACATCAGAAGAAGAGAAGAAATGACATGCTCTAACCCACAATTATTGTACATACTCTAGAAAACATCATGCCCCCATTATAATGATAAAGAAAGCCGTCATTTTAATATTTACAAACTGGTCCACATATATTAATATTACTCAATTGATCCTCACAAATATTTAAGGTAGGGATTATCCTTACCCATTTTATCTACAAGAGGAATGAGGTCTCCTTACAGGACTAAATAGAAGAGATTAGTGCGAAAGTCATGTTTCGGCTTCGCGTTGTCATTTTCCCTACATTCCACAATGACCGACTTCATCTTCAATCTTCTTTTATATTTGCCATACAGAATATGTTCTTCCTGTGAAATCATATCTGGTTTTAAAGTTTTAAGTAAAGTATGTAAATAGGAGAAGGAAAGGGGATTTTTTATCCTTCCTCTAATAACTTCATTTGTGAAGCAGAGTTTCCACTGGTTGTTATCAGCTACGTAAAGCCATCGTAGTGGTTAAATATAATACGCGTGTTCCATATGGACACCGCACAGGTTAGGCACTCAGCTCTTGACATCTGATAGCTGTATGAACTTGAGAAAGTTACTTACTCTCTGTGCCTTAGTTCCTTCAGGTATAAAAAGGGGATTTATGCATTCATTCATTCACACATACCTTCATTCAGCAACTATGACATACCCATAATATATAGAACACCACCTTCAGCCCTAGGAATATGATCAGTAACAAGCCAAATATAATGCCTAGTTATGTTACCAGGGGTGACAGTTAGTTAATGAATAAATAATATATAAATATTCATTGGGTAGGAATATTTGTAATGAAAAAGAAAAAAGTTGATTGGAGGAGAAAGAGTGATGGTAGGGCAGGGAGAATAGTGCTATTTTAAGAAAAAAACAAATAATTCCATTAAAAAATGGGCAAACCATATGAATAGACATCTTTCAAAAGAGGATGTTCAAATGGTCAACATATGAAAAAATGCTCAACATCACTAATCATCAGGGAAATACAAATTAAAACCACAATGAGATATCCCAGTCAGAATGGGCATTATTAAAAAGTCAAAAAATAATTGATGTCGGCAGAGATGCAGTGAAAAGGGAACTCTTATACACTGTTGATGGGAATGTAAATCAGTACAACCTCTACGGAAAACAGCAGGTAGATTTCTCAAAAAACTAAAACCTACCATTTGGTCCAGCTATCTCACTACTGGGTATCTACCCAAAGGAAAAAGAAGTCATTATATGAAGAAGACACATGGGTGACACAAGTGAGTCCTGCTAAATTTGAAAATATCTATAAAACCGAAATAGAAGTGACTGTGGAAATCAGACTTTTCTTTGCCTCAAATAACTACTTCTTGATGTTATGTCTCTCCATACCTATGTTTTCATCATTTTCTCTCATTGCTACCCACCACTATTCATACCAAACTCGCTTCTTTGTATGCATTACAAGATCATTTGTGCCACGGGGCTTTCACATTTCTACTCTTTTTAAAATTCTTTTCTGAGACTGTAAGCCTAACACATGCAATTTATGAATCACCTCTTCTTTGACGTCTTTACCATTCACTCTGGTTTGGATTGATACCTCCCTTCCCTGAGGTTATAACATTATCGGTACAATTTGTTTTGTTTTTTAAATATGCAAGAGCTCATTTTTTTTTTAGTACTATTCCATTTGTGCATCTGCTGTTTCTCTAAAAAGCTTTTCATATCCTCATTTTAAAATACTGTCACGTATTTCTTCTGCGTCTCTCAAAAGCCATGTTTGACCTTCGTACAGGTGTTCAATAATAGCACGCTGAAGCGAAAAGAAAAAGGAATGACATGTGATGATCAAACCCATAATTATAATCACTTCTAGCTTACTCTCGCACGATTTCAGGTAGAATATGTTTTTGAGGACCTCAAGGCAAAGGGTAACAAACATCTCCTTTCCTTTCATCTACAACCGTATTTCAGAAAAATGAACTAAATTAAAACTCAAAATTTGATCATCAGTATCCTTTTTAAAGTTAGAAAAGGAGTTCCATAGTTGCAAAATAAAAATAAAACTCATTTTACCTAGAATTTTCTAAGGATAAACTCACAAGTAATGTCTTGCAGGTGGTGCAGGAATGAGGAAGCGATATTCTCAAATTTTCCAATTTCGTTTTCCAAGAGTCCATTTGTCTGAAGATAGTTGGCTAAAACTTTAGGTTTTAAGTCCTATAAGAATAAACATCTTGAGGACCAAAACAAATGGGCCAGAAACCTGGAGAACCACCTCCGTTTTCCAGGAACTACCAGAGAAACAAATAACTAAATTCACCAATGCATATAAAAATAGATTAAAATTGTAAAATTGATGTTATCAAGGTACATCTAGCATTTTATTTAACTGCATTCCATCCTTGGTTTTTGGTTCTGAAACAACAAGTTTTGGGGGAGAGCTTTTAAAGTATTTCCTCCATTTGACACATATTAAAAAGTGAAAAAAGAAAACACAGTTTCATAGTACGCAGACGGAGGACTGTTTCCCTTACCCATATGAAATCTAATGTTCAGATTCCTCGTTAGACAATTTCACACTGGCTAGACAGACTCTGCCTCTATTACTTCTTTGTCAAAGAAATTTTATAAATGAAATACCAGGACAAAGGGCATTTTAAATGAATTAAAAACTGTCACAGCTGTTCTAAACAACCTAAGGAGACATATAGCAAATTTTATACCCCTTCTTTTATTTTTTCCTTAGGATAACCATTGGCAAGTGGTCAGGCTGTCATAACAGAGTGCAATTAAAATTATATATCATTGCAAGTTTTCTTCGATGTCAATAATGGAGATCCTTCAGATAGCCCTTTGATATCCACTCCCGGGTATTTTAATTTCCTGACAAATCTATCATCTAAAATATACTATCAGGAATAGTAAGTCTCTGAGCCACAATAAAACAGCACAAATCCTGATACTTCTCTTAGCATTGTAACAAAGAGACAATCTTTATAGATCCTACCTTGGCTCTGTATTCTTATAATCTTACCTATGTCTGTGTATCTGACTACTATAGGATTGAAAGGTTGAAATTCAGCCACAGATTTGATACACTTACAAAGGAATGTATGAATATCTGATATCTTAGACCAATATTTCTAAATCTTCAGGATCTTCATGGTCTCTCAAATTCTCATTATGTTGTTCTAAATCTCTTACATATATTTCGACTACATAAACGTAACATTTTTATTCACTCACACAGAAAACTCACAGTCACTCTCCTAGAGAGTTTGTCAAGAATAAGTGAGATATTTTAAAGTGGAAAAGCTAGTAACAGAGGTCAAAGCCACAAATTTTAACAGTTAAGAATTTACTGACTTTGAAATGTATATTTATCCAATTAAACATAATATTTTTTCCTTGAAATGTACAGAAAAACTGAGGGAAGCGAGAGTTTTTTGAATTGTTAACAGCTTGTTATTTGACTGATCAAAGTGGAAGCTAGCAAATTAATCTAATTTATTTATGAAAACTCAATTGTATTAATAATAACAATGCCCTCAAAGCTTTTGGGGTAGCTATTTAGTTTGTTTTTCAATAGTGATGAGCTGTTTTGGAAGAGGTTAATGGTTGATAAAAGGCATGGCTTAAATGCGAGAACTGCCAAGACTTCAGCAAGGCAGAGCAATCTGCATGCTACGTGCTGCGAGCTGAATTTTGTCCCCGTGAAATCCATATGTTGATGTGTTACCACCGGTACCTCAGAATGTGACTGTATTTACAGAAAGGGATTTTAAAGAGGTGATTATGTTAAAATGAAGCTGCTAGGATGGGCCTAATCCCAACTGACTGGTGTCTTGTTAAGAAAAGGAGATTAAGGCACGAAAAGAGACACCAGGGATGTGCACACATGGATGAAATACCACGTGGGGACACAGTAAAAAGTCAGTCATCTACAAGCCAAGACAGAGGCCTCAGAAGAAACCAAACCTGCCAAAACCATGATCTTGGATGACCAGCCTCCAGAACTGTGAGAAGATAAACGTTTGCTGTTTAAGCCATCCAGTCTGCGGTATTTTGTTATGGCAGCCCTAGCAACCTATTAATAATAATACACTAAGGAAGGCCAAGACCCTTTAGAAATCAACGCAATGCCATGCACAATAAAACTGAGGGAGAAATATTTGTTGTAGAAATTTCCTCCACCCCATTCGTATAACCATGAAGAAAGAGCACAAGAGAGCGAGTTTGTATTTGAAGCCCTGTGCCGAGGAACATAAGCTTGGGCCATGTTACAGAATAAGAACCCCAATCTTCATTCTGAGGCATAGCAATAAAGGAAGGTTAAGCAGTAACTCAGATCTGAAATAAGGCAGAGTAGTTCTCTGTGTCCATGCAGAAAAGGACCTCTGACATGGGCCAGAGGTAGCCAAACAAGCTTTAGGTCTAGTGTAGGAGAGCTGGCAGGAACTAATGAAGTGCCTGGCCTTTAGCTACTGGTTGAGGTTTAGAGCAGGGTCACTGTCCCTACTCACCAGGCAAAGTAGAAGGGAGAACAGGTAGACACCCAGTGTCGCAGGAAGGTAGGAAATGCTATAACCCAGAGGCTGAATGAGCCCCTGTTTCCTATTATTTCATCATTCTCCTTACCAGATCTTCTATCTGGGTGGCCACGGACAAGACATGGGGACGTTGGAGAACTGGTGGAGGGGTGAGGAGGGTTCAAGCGTGTGTGTAAATGTATGCAAGGATCCATCAATTACGGCTTAGTCGGTGCATTCTAAGTCTGGTGGAACTAGACTTAAAATGATACTCATATCCAGTTAATCATTTATTCATTCAGATGCTAATTAAAATATGAAAATTTATGGAGAAACCACAATATCTGAAGCTTCTTTCTGCCACAACCGATTCATTCATTGATGCTAGAGGTGGCGTAGCGGAGAGGGTTGTTTGATCAGGGAGGCTCTACCCGCAGGTAAGACCCAAATGTAGTCAGTTACAGGGGAAGAGGCAGAGATGCAAAGCGGTGGATTATATTCAGTTAGATAATCTACAGATCAATACATACTTATCGCCCTTTTATAGTTTGCCTAGTTTTACACAAGATTTATTAGCGAATCCAAGAAAAGTTTACAACGTATTTTTAATTTTAAGGAATGAGTCTCTTACTTAGAAAAAAAACATGTTTGCATGAAAATATAAGCTATGTTTATGTAAAGTGGCAAGAAAGGGTACAAATAACCTTGTAGTTGATCCAGGCATGGAATGGTGAGTGAGGATTGAGACTTTGTGCTTTGTAAGCAGGGGGCTGGTATGGATTGGCACGAAAGAAGAAGACGGCATTGAAGCCACACATTTTCAAGGCAGGGAAGAAATTAATCCTATCTGACGGAGATTGGTGGAGGAGGAAGGAGAACTTGAGGGTGTTGAGCTCCCCAGGAGGGAGCCCCTGCGGCAGGGATGGAGACGAGCATGAAGGAGCACATTCCAGCAGGCGGCGCTCTCAGGGTCAGCGTCTGGGAGAGGAAGGAGAGAGCGGAAGGATGGACCAGAGGGAGAAGCCGGCCCCATGCCTTCCTCAGCAAAGGCAACTGACCGCAGAGGACACTGAGGCCGGGATGCCCCTTCAGAGCTGCAGCAAAGGGGCTGAGTCTTTATAGGCTTATACTGACCCGCCTGTTGAATGCAGACTTCCCTTAGGGAGGGAGTGTGATCTTGGGTAAACCAATCGTCTCCATTCAATGGAAATTTCCAGAGAGGCCTGACAGCGGGAGGTAATCAGCTGCAGCCTGGTGCCTCAGTCTTTGAGTCCTGAGAGGATGTACACATCGCAGCATCCACTGCAATCCACTCCTTGTACCTCTCAACACTTCTCTGCATAAGTTCTTAGAGCAGATCCTCCAGGATTCTAATGTACCCATTTTCCTCAGGAGAGGAATGTTAGCGGGACAAACTACAGCCCCACTGCTACAGCTGGGTCCAGGACCACGGCTGATGCTGATGGTCACCCTGCTCGGTCACGTTGCAGATTTCTCTCTATCCTCAGCTAGCACTTCCGCTAGTCTTGTGGCTTGCCAGGCGATGTGACCACGACAGTGACCCCTGCAGGAGCTGAGCATGCCTTCTTAGGCTATGATTTACGCACTGGTCTATCTACTGTCAAAGGTGAGCAAGGGAGTAGCAATAGGTACCCAAGTGAATTGCCTGGTGCCAGACGTTTTCCTTCCTTTCTCTCTTGTGTAACACCAGGCTGGTGATCAGAATCCATTATCCTTGTTCTCGGACTCCTCTTCTTGCCCACTGGTCCCCTGGCACAAGAAGCCAATATCTTCCATTATCCCAATATCCCAACATCAAGCAACAGTCACAACTTATAATTCAATGGGACTTTTGGTGTGTGCCTAGGGGGAGACATTCTCCCTTTGGAAATCAGAACCTTTGGCCCCACAAAGCCCAGAGTTGATGGCGTAGGAAATACACATTTCCCAAGGGAGTTGCTGGGAGTGATGGGAGACAGAGCCACTCCTGCCTCCACCATTTGGTTCCTGGATCCATATAGTCTACATATTGAAGACACAGCACCTTCAGTCTACATCGAATCCTGAAGGACAGCACCCCATGCCCTCAAGGTATTGGGCAAAGCTGGCGCTTTAGCTGTGCCTTCAACAGAATAGTCTATCACAGTATCAGGCTGGAAGCTACTGGATGTGTGATCTGCGACGTGACCAGCTCTGGAAACTGGGCAAGACATCATGAAATTCTACGGGACAACTGCCTTCAATCTCTTGATCATCATCTTTGATTGCTTTTGGTTATTTATATTGAGCCATACTCTTATTGGCGACCATCTGTCTTGCTCCTAAAGGAACCATGTTCCATTAACCATCTTCGTAACTCTCTGTGTGTCTAGCCATCATTTCCCGTCTCCCCCGTGACCTTGCCATAATTACAATAATTACATCCACCTGGATTCTGCTGCCTGAGCCTCCTCGCCTGCCTTGCATTGTTTGGAGTTACATCACCCCCACTTTTCTCACAGAATACAGTTCCGTAATGCATAGCCCACCATCAGCTTAGCCTAACAGAGAGAGGCATGAACAAGCTTCTTAGTGACACTGGTTTCCTTATCACCAACACACTTTGTATTGCTCTGGTAAACAATCGACCCTCTGTGTGCTCCTGAGGAACAGAATCTGGGGTGGTATTTCAGACCCTACACAGTATAATTATTCTAACATGCCCTCTTTGCTGAGGCTTTAGTTCTTTTCTGTTTGCTATGACAATCTGGGCATTTCTACCTCACTTCGTGCTATCCTTTGTTTTCAGCTTCTAAGGCACATTCTGGAGGTATGTTGCTGAGATCTGTGTTAGGGTCTTAAATCCTATATCCCATGATAGTGCACCGATTTTGATAATGCCCAACTTTATGTTCTTCCCCTCCATTGAGAAAGCACCCTCAGAATCCAATACCCTCCAAGTCCCTACTGGCGTATGTTGCCTAAGTTCTACATTTCCTTGACAGTGTAGTTATTTTTCTCCATTAGCAAGCACAGTGCTGCCCTAGCCAGGTTGTATTAGCACTTACCTCTAATTATTGCCTTAGTGTCCGGGAGTGTGGGTAGGAAAGAGTCAGAGAAGGTGAGGGTGCGTGTGTCATGTTTTCTTGCAGGTAGAAACCTCTCTATCTTCCTCAACCAGGAGAAACACAAATTCTTAATAAGAAGGGGTGGGCCACTTTGCCAGGCTCAGAGAGTTCAGGAATATCTGATAATTCACTATTTAAGTGTCTCAACCCAGAAGTCCCATCCCATGACTCTGGGCCCTGGTCTTGCATGGCAGCCTTGGCTAGGTTTGCCATGTGACTTTCTTTGAAGCTCTGCTGTAGCTATGATTAAGTCCTGGACCTGGTCTGCAGATTTTTCTGTCCTCAAGCTTGAAGAAGTAAGATCCTCCTCAGATTTCAGCAGGAGGACCCCTGGCTTTCACACTTAGTTTTAATCCCCAGCTAATCCTCTCAGCCTTTCGTTATCTTTGTCTAAATCATTAACTGTACTTAGCAACAGACATCCAATTCCATTTTCCTTATGGTCACTATTTCCCCATTGCTCTCAACTAGCCCATTTCACCACTAGGGAAAGCTTTAAGGGTTGCATTTGCCACCTTTTGGCAGCAGCTATGAATGCTCCACCTACCCCAGTGAGGGAGTCCTCGGTGCCAAAGGGCTGGAGAATGATCAGTTCCAGAATTCCATCCTAGCACCTTGCTTTCTCACATCATTGTTAAAACTACTCATGGAACCAAATGCTGCAGGTTGGGTTCTTCTGAAAGAAGATTCTGAGCTGGAGACCAACCTGCAGAATACTCATTAGGGAACGTCCTTGGAATCAACACCTGGTGCAAGAAGGGGAAGGAAGGAGGAGTGAGCAAGGGAGAAGTTATGTTGTTACAGAGTCCACACAAGACCTCACTGGCCCCTTGGGGAGCTCTGAAACTGACAGTAACCCTTCAGATATGACCAATTTGTGGCAAGGAGGATAGACCTTTACACTCACACATTAATCAGCCAGTGAGTGCGGTCTGCCCTTGAGAAAGGAACATGACCTGGGTTGGGACAGCTCTCTCCAGTGTCTGGAGGGGGCTTATGGGTGAGTTCTGCAAGCCGGCATCACTCTGGCGGCCAGGGAAATGTGTCTTTCATCCTGAAGAGGCATCTGGGCAATGCATCCCAGCATCCACTATGGAGATCTGAAAAAACAAAAAGGAAGGTTTTATATCCTCATTTTGGGTATAAGTCCCTTCAACTCTCTACTACTCTTCATGTTGTATAATCACAAAATGTATTCAATGTTATTAAGCTACTGTATAAAAGAACATCGAGTTTATTGAAATTATGAGAACACAATCCCATTAATACTGATTCCACAGCTTATATAGGATTGAGAGTTTAATATTATACAAATGTTTATGTGTATGAGAAACTCGTAAGTTTAAAATGTTTTTTTTTAAATGTACGATAACTTATAGATTCCCGTGAAAATAAGCAGAAATAGCAAGGGCTTGCAATACTAGAATGAAAGATGATTGGAATGCAAAGATACAGAAAATTTTTAGAAGCCTATAAAGAAAGAAAACAAAGAAAATATCTGCCTAAGAGAATAGTCCCTGGTTGAATTGTCCACTACACAAAAGTTTCAGAGAGAATAAAGCTGCAGGTTATTGAAAAAAATCGATTTTTATCTTGCAGTGGATACAACTCCTATCTCATCACAAAAATCATATGGAATGCTTGTTATAAACACAGGTACCTGTGTTTATAACACCATAGTGTTATAAACCATATACCATAGTGAAGAGTTCGTAGTTTTGGTTCTCGATATTCAATTCCTATTTCTTCTTTTTCTAGTTATCTAATATTATGCAACAAACCACTTCAGATCTTAGCAGCTTAAAACAACATTTATTTTGCTCTTAAATATGCACTTTGAAAAGGCTCAGCAGGGATATCTTGTCTCTGCTCTATGTAGCATCATGTGAAGTAGCTCAAAGGCCGGAAGCTGTAATCTTCTGAAGGCTGGATAACTCACATGTCTGGAAGCTGATGCTATCAATCAGTTGAGACTTTAGCTGGGGATACTGGTGAAAACACCTACATGTGTCCTGAAATTCTTCATTACGTTGTGGCTAGGCAACAAAGGTCATCATCTGGGAGGAGGGAGGGAGAGAGAGAGACAGAGAGAGTGAGAGACAGAAAGACAGAGAGAGGAAAGAGAACCTACATTACCTACAAAGACCTCCGAATTTTTAGCGGTGGGCAAACACATTCTACCTCTTGATTAAGGAAGTGGCAAGGTTCTGGAAGAGCATATGAGACTGGAAATATTGCCATGCCCTGTTTTTGAAAAATGCAATATGTCATAGTCATACCTTTATACTAGAAATACATGGCAAAAAAGGAATCTTATCGATTTGACAAATAATTGCTTAAACTTAACTGTTTTATCAACTTATCTTAAACATAAGTAACTTGGATAACGAGAGGACTCATTGCCACCTTTACTTTTAAAAGGTAAATCAATTTTTGAACTATAAGACTTGTTAAGCTGCCTGAAACTTATTATCTAAAGTAATTATCTATTATCAGAAGCAGTACTTTATTCATCGATAGGTGGAAGAAGTTAAAAATTGCAATTGGAATGGGAAACAAGCAAAGTCTATTTTATAATTGCTTTCATGGCATTTGCTCTGGCTGTTTAAAAACCCAGACCAGTAAACAACTTGAGTAAGACTGTAAGATATTCTGTAAAATTCTTACCCATTTAAAGTTCAATAGGGGGATAAAGAAAGTTCTTAGTTTCAGAGCCACATTTTTCTTAGTAAATGGGAAAATGTCAATGTCCAATTATTAAGGTTTTATTGGCAATGCACCTGAAAAAATTGGCGTATTGTTTGTTCATTGTATCTGCCTTGCTTGCTTTCCACCAAGTGATAGTATCCATGGATCCATATTTTTATTCATTTTAGGTCATAATCCCAGTGACATTGGCACTGTCAGACATTTTTGTGTTTCCTCCATAGAATTCATTGCAGTGTATTTCTGATGCTTAAAAAGAATCAAATTTGTTTTACAAAATACCATCTTGGAAATGATACATAACGCAAAAAAGTAATAGAAGTACAGAAGATTGGAACAGCACAATTAACAAGCTTGTGCTAAGAAACATAACGGAAATGTCTATTTCACCAATAGAGAAATATACTCTTTATAAGCACATAGAAAATTTATGATAACTGCAACGAGGCCATAAAATAATAAACTTTCATCATTCAATACATATCTTCTGTTAGATTTTTGTTGGCATTTTATACTTTTTGCTATTTTTTAATATCGATTTCATTTTATAACTGTTGCTGGTATATAGGAATGTACTTTTTTATATTAATCTTATATTGAGGGAACTTGCTGACCTCTAATTCTGAGGACGTGTCTGTAGCTTCTCTCTCTGGGTTCTATGTTCACTAAAACTATGGGGATTTCTAGGAGAGGCAAGTAGGGATGTGAGGCCTGTTGGAACCAACTCTGACTTTCTTAATGGAGGGTGGGCACTGTGTTCTGGAGTCATTAGCCCAAATGCCCAGTTCGGTGACACAGCTTCCAGGCCGTCTCCCTGCCTCTCACCCGCAACGCTCATGGCACAGTGTCAGCCTGAAGCTCACACTCTAGTTTTCACCATTCTAAATTAACTCAATAGGATAACGTTAAGTGTTATAAATAAACCTTTGTAAAGCAAAGACTGTCATTATGTGAAAAACCTCTTTTAGGGGAAAAAAATGAACTATTATCCACTTAGCCAATTGCCAATAATAAATTGAATTTTAATCCACTCACTCTTAAATTTAACAGGTGTAAATACTTCACTGACACACTTGTTTAATATTTTTCTTAAGCTGTTTATATTTACTATCATAAATGTCTGTAGCATTTTATTGAGGGATTATAGTGGATACTCCAAAATAAACAAAGTCTGTAGTTAAATATTCTGTCTTTGCATACGGATTCTTCAAATAATATTAAAAATATTCATAGGTGAATTATATGGCTGTCTACTTTGTGGGATTTAAGGTGTTAGGTCTGGCGGAGGGTAAACAGGAGGCAAGGAAGTGACTCAGGGTGAGTGGGAACCGAATTGTAGCTAGGAACCAAATTGCAGCTAGGAACTGTTCCCTGGTGGGAACGTACATTGTAAAAAGTTCCTAATAACCTTTAACTGACTTAGAGCTCATTACCATCTAATTAGCATGGCATGGGGAGAGTTTTGTGAAGGATTCTGGGGAAGACTCATGTGCGAAAAGGCAAACTGTTACATAACCAACCTGTTAGGTAACCTGTCATGTGATCTGTTATATAACCCAACCTGTCAATCACCCCCAAAAGGTGGAAAACAACAACCAGTCCCAACAGGCGAAAAGCGAGACAAACTAGTGAGATTTTAAAACGCAGTGTTTGCTCAGGCTTTGGGGTCTTTCTCTGCTCGTGGAGACTGACCTGTTCCACTCTCACTGGAACATATTTTCACTTTGTTTAGCTTCCTTCTTTACTTTAATTCTCTCTTTTATGTGATAAACTATTTGTATACAATTGCTCTGTGTTTGTGATCACTCCATCATCACCTTGGTACCAGTCCTCATTCTTGACACTGGGAACTAGGGGACCAGGGAACATCCAGACAGATCTAACAAAGGGACATTTTGGATGTGCCCCTGTTTCTGCCTGCAAATATAGTTTACAGAGGTGAGGACCTAAAATCCTACAATTCAATTCAAATTAAAAATCATTAAAAATCAAATAAGTCAGGGATGAGTTTCATGTAATATATATTATCTGAAATTTCCCATGTTTAGTCAGCCCTACTATTCTCAAAAGTAAATAAACACCCTTAAAATCAAGCACACAAAGCTCCTCTTATACACAGAGATAACAAAAAATCATGTCAGGTTTTTCAAAGGATGGCATTGCTAGTAAATTGTCTAACACAAAAACACCCCTGCACACAAGGGCGTGCTAGCCCCAGTGTTTGCTTCCTGCTTTATCACTGTGGGAGTTAACTTGTTTTTTACGAGCTTGTTTTGAAGAACTGGAAAAATACCAAACAAATAGAAAAGGGCACGTAGCCCCCTGCTCAGCATGTACCAGACCACATTCCAAGAAGTCAGATAAGACCAGCCTAACAGAAAACAACTGCTCTGGAAAACAACCACTTTCTGTTATCATTTCACAACAGCTACTATGGAAAACAAAGTGTCTTCCATTATCATTTAGCAATTACAACTTTTCTGCTCTTTAAAATTTCAATGAAAGCCCAAGCCATTCATCTTCAGGGCTAGCATTCCTTCTTCCTTTCATGCTGTGCCATTTCCTCCCATGGAAAGTAAAATAAACTTCTTGCTTCAAAATCTATCTTAATCTTTGAGTCAAGAACTGTTTTTCAGTCTGCGCTACAAACACCCCAACAGTCCTGGTGTTTGATTCAGAAAATAAGTGGCCCCTAGTCTGTCGTGTTACAGATTTTTCAGTTATTAGTATCTTATGTGGAATTAGATTTTTTTCTGACTATAAAACAACAATCTTGTGGGATTGATTTTATGTGTCATTTTCAAGATGATTTTTGATTAAAAATTGTGATCATTTTTAAGCATCAAAAATACAGTGCAACAAATGCTATGAAGGAAACACAAATGTCAATATAGTACCATTGTCATTGGGATTATGACCTAAAATGAATCAAAATATGGTTGCCATCATCCATGGATGCCATCACTTAGAGGGAAGCAAGCAAGGCAGATAGAATGAACAAACAAACAATAAGCAAACTTTTTCAGGTGCATTGCTAGTAAAACCTTAATATAATTGGACATCAACATTTTCCCATTTTCTAAGAAAAAATGTGGCTTTGAAACTAAGTAAGACCTTTCTTTATTTCCCTATCAAGCTTCAAATGTTAAATATGGACAAACATGTGTTTATTGGGGTGATGAGAGGATGTGAAGTCACTGTGAGCACAATTTATAGATGGACAAGCAGGGGAGGAGATACAAGAATGATAAGAGGAAATAAACTCACACACCTTGCAGAACAGACATTGATTTCAATTCTGAAATTAGAACTTAGTCTAAGTTTCACATTTAACACATTCTTTTAAGCAATTGAATACACTTTTCTTGGGTCTACAGAGTGACAGTCAAAAATCCAGATCTTACTGGTAACATGTCTAATAAAATTTCACAAATATCATTTCTAAATTTAAAATTTGAAGTCCAAAAGGAGGCAATATGTGGTAAGATTTTGGTTTGAAAGTCATGAGAGGCCTGAATTTTAGACACAATGCAGGGCACAGGGAGGCAGGCGGAGAGGATATAATTCTACACTAGGTGGGTAAATGCTAGTTAGATAAATGCCCCCAAATAAATAGATATCTCTTTGCCTTCATTTTCTAATCTATAAAATGACATTCATAAATTTTACCTAATTCTCAAGAAGAATGTGGAGTCAGTAATTCAGGATGTTTGGGGAGGAAATCATATACTCATTCATTTATCAGATCCTTATTAAATATTAATAATGTACTGCCACTCAGAACAAAAAGAATAAAGTCTCAACTTTATGAAGCTCACATTCTATTAAGGGTAAACAGACAAATCAATAATAAGTCAGGTGGCAACAAGTGTTAACAAGCACACACAAAATTACATCAGTATGGACTGAGGCTCTATCCTACAGAAGGTGGTCAAGAATTTCTCTGATAGGTCAAGAATTTCTCCCAGTTGTGTAAGGGTCCAAAGGAAGTAAGTGATTGAGGTGATTAACTGGGGAGACAGTGACCCAAGCAAAGGACTATTCTTAGATAAGTGTTCCAAGTTAGAAGCAAGAGTGGCATGTGGCAAAAACAGTAAAGTGGTTGAGAGAAGTAAGTTTGCAGGGAAGAAAGAGAGGTTGTAAGATCCAAAACTCATAGGATTTTATTCTGAATTACACTGTAAGCCATGTGGTATTTTCAGGAGAGTAGCATGGTCTTACTTAAGTGTTAGCAGGTTCACTCAGGCTGCAGTATGGAGGAATGACTTGGGGTAAGGCATGGCAAGGGTGCAATCGAGGAAACCCGTTCTATTGCGATAACCTTGATAAGAGATAAGGCGACTTTGAATAGGATGGTGATGGTAAAGGTGGTGAAATGTGTTCACACTAGCAGTCTATTTCAAAGTGAAAACTAAATCTTCAGCAAAACACTAGCAAATCAAATTAAACAGCACATTTAAAGATCATTCACCATCAAGGATCAAGTAGGAGTTATCCCTGGCATGCAAGGACAATTGAACATGTGCAAATCAATAAATGTGAGACATCATATTGACAGAATGGAAGACAGAAATCATGTGATCATCTTATTAGATGCAGAAAAAGCATTTAACAAAATTCAATGTACTTTCAGGATAAAAAGTCTCAAAAAAATAGGTATAGAAAGACTGTACCCTCAGCATAATAAAAGCCATGTATGACAAACCCACAGCTAACATCATACTCAACAGTGAGAAGGTGAAAGCTTTTCTTCTAAGAACAGGAAAAAGACAAGGATGCTCACTTTTGCCACTACTAATCAACATAGGACTGGAAGTCCTTGCCAGAGAAATTGACAAAAGGAAGAAATAAAAGGTATTCGAATAGGAAAGGAAGAAGTAAAATTGTCGCTGTTTGTCAACAACATGATTTTATATAGAGAACGTGCTAAAAATTCCACCAAAAAAAGGTTTTTGAATAAATGAGTAAAAGTGCAGGACACAAAATCGACACACAAAAATCAGTAACATTTCTATATACTAACAACAAACTATCCAAAAATAAATTTTAAAGAAATTCTATTTATAATAGCTACAAAAATAAAATAATATACTTAGGAATAAATTTAACCAAGGAGGTGAAAGATCTTTACACAGAAAACTCTATTAAATTTCTAATGCTATGTTTTGCAAAAATAGAATAAAGAACTCTAAAATTCATATGGCACTATGAAAAAAAAAACCAAATAGCCAAGACAATCTTGAGAAAAAGATCAAAGCTGGGGTATCACACTGCCTGATTTCAAACTATATTACAAAGCTATAATATTTAAAACAGTATGGTACTGACACAAAACCAACCAATGGAACAAAATATAGAGAGTCTACAAATAAGCCCATATATTTATGGCCAATGAATTTTGAATAAAGTCACCAAGAACACATGACAGAAAAAAAAAATAATCTGTTCAACAAAGAGCATTGGGAAAAAATTGATTCCCACATGCAGAAGAATCAAATTGGACCCTTATCTCATGGCATATACAAAAATCAACTCAAAATGGATTGAAAACTTAAATGTAAGACCCAAACTCTAAAACTACTAGAAGAAAACATAGGGGAAAAACTATACCTTAGTCTGGGCAATCATATTTTAGATTTAACCCCAAAAACTCAGGCAATGGAAGAAAAAATAGACAAACAGGGTTACATCAAACTAACAGGCTTTTGCACGGCCAAAGAAATAATGAGTGAAGAGACAACCCACAGGATGGGAGAAAATATTTGCAAACCATACATGTGATAAGGGATTCATATCCAAAATATATAAGGAACTAAAACAACTCAGCAGCAAGAAAACAAATAACCCTAATTGGGGTTATTTTTAATTAAAAATGGGCAAAAGACCTGCATAGATATCTCTCAGAAGAAGACATAAAAATGGCCAACAGCTATATAAGAAAATGCCCAATATCACTAATTATCAGGGAAATGCAAATTAAAACCACCATGAGATGTCACTTCACACCTGTTAGAATAAATATTATCAGAAAGACAAAAGATAAGTGTCAGCCAGGATGTAGAAAAGAGGGAACCCTTGTACACTGTTGGTGAGAATGTAAATTAGTATGGCCACTATGGAAAATTATATGAGGTTTCCTCAAGAAAATAACCATATGATCCAGCAATCTCACAGTTGGCCAAAAATCTAAAGGAAATAACATCAATATGTTGGAGGAATATTTGCACTCCCATGTTCATTGTAGCATTATTCACAACGACCAAGATGTGGAATCAATGGATAAAGGGATAAGGGAAATGTAGTGTATGTGGTGTTACTTGGAGGACATTATGCCAAGCAAAATAAGCACAGAAAGATAAATACCATATGTTCTCACTTATATGTGGAATCTAAAACAATTAACCCAGCAGGAGAAAGTAGAATCGTGGTTATAGAAGCTAAAAGGTGGAGGTAATGGAGAGATGTTAGTCAAAGTGCACAAAGTTTCAGTTAGACAGAAAGAATAAGTTTTCTGAGATCTATTGAGCAGCATGGTGACTACAGCTGATAAAAATGTATTATATATTTTAAAATTGCTAAGAGGGTACATTTCAAATATCCTCACCACTGAAAAGATAAGTATTTGACATACTAGATATATCAGTAGCTTGATTTAATTCCATATTGTATACATATAACATTATTTTATACTCCATAAATGAAAGTCATTACCATTTGTCAATTTACGGTAAAATAAATAAAATTTTAAAAAAAGAGAACCAACAGGATGAATTGGATATGGGGCATAAAAGTAAAAATCAAAGGAGTCTCCAAAGTTGTTACTAAATTATATAACTTAAAATGGTACAAAAAAATTAAAAAATAAATCAATATAAATCCTCCAAGTGTGTTGGTTGTTCCCCCTCACAGTTTGGATTAGTGGCTCTCAAACTTGGGTGTGTGGGAGAATCATCCGGAGATCTAACGGAGCTTACAGAGGTGCACGTGCATTTGTGTTGGGTAGGATTTGAGTCTTTGTAGTTTCATTAGGTTCCCAGGTAATTTTAATATATGCCCAAGTTTAAGAACCAGTGGTTTAAGTAAAGATACATTTTAGAGATATTAACTAATAGCTAAAGTCATTTTTCAATGGAAACCAAAAACCAAAAAAATTTTAAAAAAAGAAAGAAATTTATTTTCATTCTATGACTAGGGACTGTTTCGTTTTTTTTTTTTTTAAATGTTAGCATTCACCGGTTAGAAAATGAATTTTATTATTAAGTCAATCATATTTTTGTCCCTCCTTCCTGCTTAGATTTAACCGCCAGACTGAATAAATTCTCCGATTTTCGCATATTATATTTGAAAATTGCATTAAGTCTTGGTGCCTGGTGCCCATAATCAGGCAGGTGAGTGTGTAATTCTCCTGCTGGTCCCACACACACAGAAAGGAATACTTGCTGGCATAATGGAGCACCGTGCAAATATTTTCTGCTTTGCTACACTCACCCTCTTGCTCTTTGGGGCTTTAAGTTTCCCATCGTGCCCTCATTCTTCCAGCAGAGGAAATTGTACCACCCACAGCGCTCACGCTGTGTTTTCAAATCCTGGTGGTAATGCAACAATGGTCATTCCTAGAATTGGTCAAACACAGAGGGAGGAAAATAGCCCTGTATCTGGGTCAGCCCAGCTGCTGCTGGCTTAAGGAACAAGTCTGGAAGCCCCAGACTCGTGGGAACCTGTGTTTTGTACCCAGTTCATTTTCGCACAGCGGGCCGCCTCTGTGTGGCTGAGATGGTGCTTGATGAGATGCAGTGGAGTGATGGGGACTTCAGGGGAGAGGAGAGAACTTAGGGAAAAAATATTGGACAAAAATGTAAATGAAGCAAAGGTAATGGCCAGCATTACCAGGCTCTGTTGCTTTCAATAACAAGAATGCTTTCAAGAAGATGAATTTCTAGGACAAGAGAAAGACAGCACAGATACAATCTAATTAACAGAACTGTTATGGGCAACTGATTCTATTATTTTCAATAGGCTGAATCAGAGGATCTGGTCCAACACAGTCATATCTTGTAATAATATTCAAAAGAGGAGGATGTACCGAGACGAAACTGAATTTAACTTTTTCATATTCTTTCATGAAAATACCTAAAGATGCAAACTTTCAAAATGATCCAAAGTATAAACTTGATAAATGGCATCCATGTCATGCTAAAGCATTAATTAACGTAATTGAAACTTAAAGGAAAAAAATGAACAAAAAAACCCCTCAAAATCCTCTCAATCTGATAGTCATCTTTCATTAAAGCAAAACCTCTTCCTGAAAATTCATGCATTATCCACATCTATAGAATTATCTGAAAAGAGCAGATAATTCTTAAAAGCTATTATAATGGATTTCCATACTCTACTGCGTCATATATGATTTTACTGTATCTGAATATATTGATAAGTATTCGTAACATTTTATTTAACTTTGTTGACTCTAACATAAAAAATATTTTTCTCTTTAATTTTAAAACCAATTTCCTAAGGCCTTAAACCAGAAAGAGAAATATATATTAGGAGATTTTTTGCAAAGATATTTCCAAAGCTATAAATATCTATTTTTAATTTTTTTCTGTATTTATTATTTTAGAAGCAAATAACTAACTAAAAACCCACGGTTAATATTTTGATTTAAATCTCCACTAATGGTCCAAATAACCATAAAAAAAAAATCATTGAATATCTACATTTTAGTTTCCTTACCTATTAAATGAGGAGATCAACAGTGCCATTCTGAAAAGTTTCATGAAGTTCATTGAAATTCTTAGGGGAAATGTGCTTCATAAAGGTAAGCTTCCTAGTTTTTTTTTAACAATTGAGTTAGACATAGAGATTTAAACACACACTGCGTTTGGAAATCCCTGAAAATAGATTTGGCCTCTCCTGTTTCCAGGAATATTGGTGAATTAATACTCTACTGGGATAGATTTTGGTAGTCTTTTAAATGAGAAAGTATTTTTTAACTATAAAGATCTAACAGAGAGTACTCATTTTGCAGTTGTTATTAAAAATATACATCTGTCTCACAATTGTAGGTTGGGGATCACAGTCTCCGGCTCTGTGGAGAAACAATTAAAAATTTTAAGGGCATTTTTAAAATAAAATCAAGTAAAGCTTACCCAGTTTTCTAAATTCCATGTCCAAGTAGGCATAACTTTACAATAGAAAAAAATACTTCAGCTACTGACTTAATAAACAATTCGTTTATTTATCAAATGTCTATTAAATTATCATTCAAAGCACTTCTTTCTAAAGTAGGGGTTCATAAACTTTTTGGAATCACAGATTCCCTTGAGAATCAAATGAAAACTAAGAATTCTCACCCCCCCCCCCATTTCTGTACATACACACAAAATTAAACTTAGAATTCGAAGAGGTCTTCAAACCATTTTAAGTCTAGGTAAAGAATTCCTCATGTCCAAAAGGACTGAGGTTATTCACTCAACAATCACCATTAAGCACACTTTGTACTAAGAAATGTCCTAGATACAGGAGAGGAACAGGGTGACAGGCACTGTTCTATTCCTAGTGGGCCACATGTATACCTGGCGTAAAGTATGTACCTTGCTTCATCCCAGAAATGACTTCATTTGGCCTCACAAAAATGAATAGAAAGCGACTATAATGATTACAATTTGGAATACAGTGAGAGAACCGAAAACATTCAGCTAAAGGACACAATGATCTTTTTCTCAGCCCCTTTTTCTTCTTTCTGCTTCTGTACAATGTAAGTAAACATGAAACCTAAGTTTTGCTTTAAAAAAGTATGTCATGGCGTACAGTCAAGTTAATAAGCATTTTTGAGTGTCTGGAATATGAACAGCAATATGCCAGATACCGGAAAGGTCCGAATGAATCCAAATAGTTCAAAGCCATCCTTTATGTCCATTCATTTCTACGCTTTCATAATCGTGCGTTCTTTCTCACTGAGCACTTGCTTTTGAAAAATGGTATTTTAACACTTGACTGTCTCTTCAGCAAAAGCCGTCTTGCTGAAATAATAAAACAGACTATGTCCTGCTGAGCACGACATTCTGTGAGGAAACAGAGAAAAGGAAGAAAGACTTGCTTAACATGGATGAATATAAGGAAAAATAAACAATGTCAAGAGAGAGAGGATAAATATCAGAAATTGTACAACGGTATGTATGTTCTATGCAGTGAGGTTTTAAACAAAGAATGCGATAGCACTGTTCAGGTAAGGAAGCTCTAACAGGAAGCCATTCCTCCATCTACATGTTATCGTGTCTCATTTGGGACCCAATTTGTGGGTCTTTGGAAGGTAGATGAGTGTACTGAGGCAGATAGTATAAACTGAGGCAAAATGATGGAGACGGAGTCCCTTAGAGGCCCTCTGGGAGCTGTTCGTGGAGTGGGTGTGCTTCTATTCGAGATGGAGAGAGAGACCCAATAAAATTCTCCTATTTCTGCAACTATTCTTCACCTGGAAGTGAAAGCAAGAAGCACAAATAATAATAATAATAATAATAATAAAGGAAAGGACGATGGAATAACAAATAACCACACGCAGTCACTTTGGACCTATTCCGAAACAACAGAATACACTTTAAAAAGCAGGAAAAAACAATAAAAATCCAGTCAGTGTGCAAAAAGGAGAACCTTAGCGGCAATAAAGGCAGTCAATAAAGACGCTCTCTCATTTAAACATCAAATGCACATTGTTTCGCAACACCTGTTACTCAGCCATAATAGCTTTCTTAACCTGTCAAAGTGTTTAAGCTGAGGAAAAGAAATGGGCCTCCAGCTGTGCGGTTGTGTGGAGAAAGCCTGTGCAAAGCGATATTAGTTTAATGAAATGTGTACAGATTGTAATTGTGGTAATAAGAGGGCAATTCCCCGAGGTGCCGTAGGAAGGCGGCGAGCGCAGCCAGGCAGAAAACAGAAGCTTGCAGGCCGAGGAGAGAAAACACGGCCCTGCTCAGAGAAGGGGGCAGGAAGCGAGCTGGGAACATCAGGGAAAAAGAAACCCAGTGAATAAGTTGTCCTCAGACTCACTCCAGGAAAGAAAGCAGGTCTACAAGGGGTTAACACCCTCTCCACGCAGCACAACTGACCCAGAGCTAATCCGAATCAGTGTTAACTTGGAGCTGCAGGTACCAGGAGACGGCTCTTCAGTCTGCAACAAGATGGCAGTGACCCCTCTGAAGCTCACATTCAGGGTGACAGGCGATGAAGAGTCAAGAATAAGTGAGGGCTGAAAGGAGTGACACCAAAGAAATAAAAATAAATCGCAGATCAAATAAGCATTGGTTTGTGTTTGTGTTTATCTAGGCATCGTCCGGGAAAGAACAGGAGTATTCGTAAGAGAAGGAGCCACTTCTGTCAATTACTTGGTAGACAATCAATGTGTCATGAGTTTAAACTTCTCTGATAATTTAAAACACCTAAGAGTGGAAAGCCACAAGCATAAACCTCCAGTGAAACCAGTGCCGAGGTAGGAAAACCTAAAGTATTCATAGAATTGACAAATTGCTGGGGGCCCAGTGTGGAGAAGTCTGAGAGTTCAAAACCCCATGGAGACCCAGTCGTTGGGAGCGCCATACTTCTGTGAGTTTTGCTGTTAGAGCTCTGCCAGGTTCCTTCAGTAAATATTAGAGAAAAATTCCCTCCTTTTCCTGGCAGGGGAAAGGAAAAGGAACCATTTTGAAATACATGAGGGCATTCTGTTCTTCCTAACACGGTCTGCCCTCAGAAGAAACTATTCAGCCAAAGTCTAACTTGCCTTTATCAGAGCCTAGCCTACCCAGAAAAGGCAAAGATCCAACTACGGATCCCCTAATAAAGAGGAAAAACACCAAGAAGGATTTGGAAAGGTAATACCGTCCAGAGGCACAGCCTCAGTAAAAGACTGAGAGACCTAATTATAGGACTGTAGAATACTTCCCTTCTCTCTCCACACCTTACTACATATTACTAAAAACCAATTTACTGCAGTTTATTTTACTCAGAACATCATGTCTGGCTATCAAGAAAAAAAATTACAAGGTATACAAAAGGCAATAAATACAGGTTAAAGAGAACAAGCATCAGAACCAAACTCAGATATGGCAGTGATGCTGGAATTACGTTTTAAAACTACAATTAATATACTAAGGGTCTAATGCAGAAAGTAGACAATATGCAAGAGGAGATGGGCAATGTAAGCAGAGATATGGAAATTATAAGGAAGACTAAAAAGGAAATGTTGGAGATCAAAATCACTGCATCAGCAATGAAGGATGCCATTGGGCTCATGAGTAGACTGGAAACAGCTGAGAGAAGAATCTTCATGCTTGAGAATATCTCAATAGAAAGCTCCAAAACTGAAAAGCAAAGTGAAAAAAGACTGACAAAAACAGCAGATATCTAAGAAACATGGGACGACTCTAAAAGGTGTAACATACAGATATGTAAATACCCAAAGGAGAACAAAGTGAAACAGAAGAAATATGTGAAATAATAATGACTGAGAATTTCCCCAAATTAATGTCTGCCACCAAATCACAGATCCAGGAGGCTCAGAAAACACTAAGCAGGGTAAATGTGAAAAAGCTATTACTAGGCATATCATTTGCAAACTACAGAAAATCAAAAATAAAAAATGGAAGCCAGAGGAAAAAAACAGTTTATCTATTGAGGAGCAAAAATAAGAATTCTACGTGACTTCTCATCAGAAACTATGCAAGCAAGAAGAGAGTGGAGTGAAATATTTAAGTGTGGAGAGAAAAAACCAACATCCTAGAATACTGTACTCTGCAAAATTGTCCTTCAAAAGTGATGGAGAAATAAAGATCTTCTCAGACAAACAAAAATTGAAGGGAATTTGTTGTCAGTATTGAAAAAATGTTAAAAGAAGCTCTTTAGAGAGAAGAAAAACAGGGAATGAATGTAGGTCAGAAACTCACATTTACATAAAGAAAGGAAGAGCATTGAAGAAGAAAGAAATGAAGATGAATAAAAACTTTTACTTTTCTTATTCTTAATTGATCTAACAGTTAAGAATTAATTCAAAATAACAATAGCAACAATGTATACAATTATGTATGCATATGTGTATATATGTTTATGCTTATGTAAAGGTCAAATGAATGATAGCAATAATACAAAAATGGGAGGGAGAATTAGGATTATTTTGTTATTATATGGTACTCACACTACCTGTGAAGCGGTAGAGTGTAATTTGAAAGCGGACTTGGACACGCTTGAAGCTCTGACTCGGGTGGGGCAAAGGCAACACATGTAACCTAAACATTTGTACCCTGTAATATGCTGAAATAAAAAAAAAGAAAGAAAATGGACTTGGACTAATTGTAAACATATGTCGTAAACTCTAGGGTAATTGCTATAAGGAGTAAAAAAAGTGTAAGCGATATGCTAAGAAAGGAAAGAAAATGGATCCATATAAAATGGTGACTTTTAACAACAGGTAAAAGAAGAGTGGAAAACAGTAATAGGAACAAAGAATATGGGCAACAAATAGAAAGCACTAACAAATATGGTAGGTATTAAAACAACTATATCAATAATCACTTTAAATATCAAAGGTCAAATGTACCAATTAAAAGACGATTGTCAGAACGTACCAAAAACCAAGACCCGGCTATATGTTGCCTATAAAATCCAACTTCAAATAGAAAGATACATATAGATTAAAAGTAAAGGGATAGGAAAAGGTATATCATGCTAACATTAGTCAAAAGAAAGTGAGAGTAGCTGTATTAATTAAGAAATAGCAGACTTCAGAGCAAGGAAAGTTATCAGGAAAAAAAAGGGAATTACATAAGGAAAAGGAATGATGTCTGCGAGAAAACATAACAATCTTAGTGTGAACATATCTACCAGCAGAGCATAAAATATGTGAGGCCAAGACTAATAGAACTTCAAGAAAGTTCTAGATGAAACCATTATGATAGTTGGAAATTTCAACACCCCTCTATCAGAAATGGACAGATCTAGCAGGCAGAAAATCAGCAAGAACATAGTTGAATGCAGTAACACCATCAATTAACAGGATATAATCGATATTTATAGGCAACTTCATCCAGCAACAGCAGATTACACATTCTTCTCAGCTTACATGGAATATTCACCGAAACAGACAACATTTCGAGACATAAAACACACCTTAAAAATTTAAAAGAATAGAAAATAGAAACCATATAATGCTTTTAGATCACAATGAAATTGAACTAGAAATCAAGAATAGAAAAGTAGTTGGAAAAAACCAAAACATTTGGAGATTTAAAAACACATTTCTAAATTGTATGTTTGTCAAAAAACAATTCAAAAGAAATTTAAAATTATTTTGAACTGATTGAAATTAAAACATAATTTACCTAAATTTGTGAAGTTTAAGAAAAGCAGTGCTTGGAGGGAAATTTATAGCATTGAATACATATATTAGAAAATAATAAAAATTTAAAATCAATCATCAAAATATGTACAAGACCTGTATTAGGAATACTACCAAAAAAAAAAAACTAATGAAAGAAATTGCAAAAGAACTACATAAATGGAGAGATAATCCAGGAAAACTCAAAATTGTCAAGATGTCAGTTCTTTCTAACTTCATCTCTAGATTCAATGCAATCCCAGACAAAAGCCTAGCAAGTTAGTGTGTGGATATAAAAACACTTATTCTAAAGTTTATATAGAGAGGCAAAAAACTCAGACTATCAACACAATATGGGAGGAGAACAACAAAGTTGGAGCACTAACACTACCTGACTTCAAGGCTTAGTATAAAGCTACATTATGACACTACCTAACTTCAATAGTGTCATACTGTAAAGCTACAACAATCAAAACAGCGTGGTATTGGTGAAGAAATGAACAAATAAACCAATGGAAGAGAATAGAGAGCCCAGAACTAGACTCACATAATATACAGTCGACTGATCTTTGACAGAGGAGCAAAGGCAATAGAATGAAGCAAAGATAGTCTTTTCAACAGTGATGCTGGAATAACTGGACATCCACATGTGAAACAATGAATCTAGACACAGACCTTATATCCTACGCAAAAATTATCTCAAAATGGAGCACAGACTTAAATGCAAAACATAAACTATAAAGCTCCTAGAAGATAAGAGAAAATCTAGACGCTCTTGGATTTGGTGATAACTTTTTAGATACAGCACTAAAGACAGAGTAGTTTCTTACAAAATAAACATACTCTTACCACATGATCCAGCAATCATGCTCATTGGCATTTACCCAAGAAGTTGAAAACTTATTTCCATGCAAAAACCTGCACACAGATGTTGATAGCAGTTTCATTCATGATTGCCAAAACTTAGAAGCAACTAAATGTTTTTAGTAGATGAATGGATAAACAGTGGTATATCCAGACAATGGACTATTATTCAGTACTAATATATATATATTAGTAATATAATATATATATATTATTATATATATAAAAGCTTCCAAGCCATGAAAAGATGTGGAGGAAACTTAAATTACTAAGTGAAAGAAGCCAATTGAAAGAAGCTACGTACTGTGTGTGATTCCAGTGATTCCAACTACAGGACATTCTTGGAAAGGCAAAACTATGGGGACAGTAAAAAGATCTATGGTTACAAGGTGTTAGGAGACAGGAAGGGATAAACAGGCAGAGCACAGAGAATTTTTAGAGCAGTGAAACTACTCTGTATGATTTTATAATGGTGGGCACATCATTGTATCTCTGTCCCAACCCATAGAATGCACAACACCAAGAATGAACCCTAACGTAAACTATGGACTTTGGGTAAGTATGCATCAATGTAGGCTCATCGATTGTGACATATGTACCACTCCGGTTGGGGATGCTGATAAGGCGCAAGGCTACGTATGTGTGCAGGCAGTGAGTACATGGAAAGTCTCTGTACTTTCCCCTTAATTTTGCTGTGAATCTAAAGCTACTCTAAAAAATGAAGTATAGACGGTCCCCAATTTACAATGGTTAGACTTACTATTTTTCTACTTTACAATATTGCAAAAGTGATATACATTCAGCAGACATTGTACTTCAAGTACTCATACAACCATTCTGTTTTTCACTTTCAGTACAGTATTCAGTAAATTACATGACATATCCAACACTTTATTATAAAATAGGCTTTGTGTTAGATGACTTTGCTTAACTGTAGGCTAATATGAGTGTTTTGAGCACATTTAAGGTACACTAGGCTAAGCTATATTTGATAGGTTAGGTGTACTAAATGAGTTTTCTACTTGAAATATTTTCAACTTATCATGAGTTTATCAGGATGTAACCTCATCATAAGCTGAGGGTGGTCTGTAATTTGAATAATATAAAACTTTTTGGAATATATGTATCTTTTTAATCTATAATATATGCCCAGGGATCATTTTAAGAAGTAAATTAGCTTAACCCTTAAATTCATCTGATAGAGCTTGAGCCCTAGAAATTGTCTATTAAATTATCTTTATTTCTTCATACTTCAAATGTAGTAGAAGATAGCTTAGAATTTGAATTTGAAAATTTAGAGTCATTTCCTGGCTTTCTGTTGGTCGGCCTGTCTGAACCTTACTTTGCTCATATGAAAAATCAGAATAATAATACATATAATAATACATATTCTAATTTCTATTGGGCTCACTCACAAATGTTTTATGTAGCCCTGACAAGTCTACATCTATAGTTTCTTAAGGACAGACATCCTGAATGTTTGAGCTACAAAAAGAGATACCCAGTAAAATACAGGCAAAATGAACCCAGATTATTTGATTGTTGGAGATTTGATATTAAAACAAATTTTTAAACTTTTTAAGAGTTAAAAACTACATAGAACTGAATATATCCTCTTTTCCTACACCACATAATTACTAGACATTGATCACACAGACATTTCGTTAACTACTCAGAAACCAACTGATAATATTAACTAATATTTGCATATCACTTTATAATTTCTATAGCATTTTCATTAACAGATGCTTACGTTAGTGCAAGTAAAACACTTTAAAATATGTCTAAGATAGAGTAAGCCCTTCATAAATGATATTTTTGACAGTTTATCTCCAAGGACTCATAAGATGAGGAAGAATAATATTTTAATCTATGGTTCACAAATGGGAAAACCAGCTCTAAAGATCAAATCACTTGCATAAGTTTACAGCACTAGGAATTGGCAAATTAGAATCTGAACCAAGATTATACAACACCAAATGGTATACCCTTATCATTACTATATACAACCTAATCTACAACTCATGAAAAATGACTAAGCTATGATGAATAGAGGACAATATTGCAAGTCAAGAGACTTTTTCATGTCTTCCTAGCAACCCAATGTACCGCAAGTGACATTTACTTTCACTAATAATCTGCTACAATTTTCTTTCAAAATTACATATTGCAGTCCACTCCCACAATAACCATGTTCTCCAGTGAAATTTTGACCACAGGTGTATCATTTAGCTAATTAAGCTACCATTTGAAGAGGACGTAGTATTCTTGAGACCCTATAAAGCTAGGAACTCTTTCATCATTTTCTTATTTAATACTCACCCTAATCTTAGGTGGTAAATAATATTACCCCTCATCTGAGGGATAATTGATGAGGAAATTGAGATTTAGGGCTGAAAATTGATTTGCCAGATGCATATAGTTAATGACTAGTAAAGTGAGGATTCTAAGCCAAATCTATTAAATATGGTTGCATTCTTGCCGCAACACCACAGTAGCTTGGGGGAAGCAATGAATAAACAAGTTACATAAGTGTTTATTAGAATTTTTTAAATAATTCTTAAGTCTTTAATATAAATACATTGAACCTCTCCAGATGAGGGTATAGAGCACACCATTACTCATATTTCTTTGGTAATAGGACTATTTTTTTCACAACATCTTGTGGAAATAGTATTCTAAATCTATAAACTTAAGAAATTGCATGATTCCTAAGAAAACTTCCAATTCTAACATTCTGTAGTTTTATTCCTCACTTTACTAACTGGATCTCTGTTCTCTTTAGATCTGAATCTGCTTTTTTTCTTTCTTTCTTTTCTTTTTATTGTTATCATTTTTTGAATCTGCTTCTTAACCAAGCGAGATCTGTTTCCTCCATCTGAAATATCACATAAACACTTATTGTGAAGATCATAGGTGATCTTTGATACCAATAGTAAAACAAAACAATGCAGAACCAAAGGCATTTTTTCTGAAAAGTAAGTACTACATAGATTTAAGTAACATTTAGAATCATCAACTGAAAAACTAAGATACATTTTCCTAACTATCTTGAAATATATTTTTTAAATAATGTTTAAGTAAGTCAAAGAATTTAGCAAGTGTCCCATGAGATGAAACCTGAGCTAAGTTTTAGTGGGAGAATTCTATAATCTATCTCCAAATAACCAAGCTCTCTGGACCCAACTTTGTAATCTTAGCTTACTCTTACGTGTTCTAACTTTTTTTTTGAGATAAAATTTTAAATCAAATTAATTCAAGGAATCCAGCAAGCTGAACTTTTCATCTCCAATCATGTTCCTTGTATGATAATAATAGATTAGAGTTTCTGAGAATTGCCCCAGCTGAGACCTCATATTGTGAGGTGACACCATCGCCTTTCATTGTCTACACTCTTCTCTGATCCATGATGTCATGCGGAGCATCATGACTGATAGAATCTGACATGCCTTGTCACGGAGCCAGATGAACCAGCTGGGAAGTCTACTGAGCAACAAGCTTCAGCAAAGGCAACTTGGAGGTTAAAAATGTTTAATTTTTTTTGAGGACCGATTAACCTGAATTGCAGAGAAGCTTTCCCAAATCTAAGCCAAGCAAATGATTGAGAACAAGATCAATGTTCACCTTTGAATATAACAAGATTCTGGGCCAATCCTATGTATATACCTTCTTGCGATTGTTTGTACAATAAAAAAATAAAAGATACTCTTTTTCCCCCTTCATATTAAAACAATAAAGAAACTGTCGGACTAGTACAATCTTACTAGTTCAAACTGTCTGGTTCACCTGATGTTAGTAGTTTCTTAAAATAGAGTAGAAATGTTTCTTTTCCACTGAATTCTAATAGACTATTACAAGGGGAATGACCATTTTTCTCAGGGTTTATAGAGTGACTTGTATGGGGTCGTATATGGTCTCACACGGCTGTCACCATCAGCTTCCTTCTTCTAGGGAGTACCTGTTGATGTTGTCATGGAAAAAGTCTGTTTAGGGATTAAGACGACATGACTTTATTCCTACAATCTTGACATTATTAAAATATGTCCCCACTCAAAGAAGAAAGCCCGACTTGTGTGAGCATCAGGCAAAATACATTTGAACTTTGGGTCTTTCTTCAACTCATCCATCCAGTGGCCCTGCATTCCTCGCATAAGTCAGACTCTTCGTGTGAATTGCTTTTGCAAGCTTGAGAGACGTATCTCTTGCCTGCATATTAAGTAGCTGACCTTCATCTTCATACGCTTTTTCCTACTCTTTATCATCTTCTCTCATTCAACATCTGAACCCCAAGAAGCTATCTTACATCATCTTACATCATCTTCCTCAAACAGCAAAGTAAAGGGACCAACTTTAGGCTAATAGGAGTGAGACATGCTTCCATTGGTATATAAGCCATTTCTCTACTCATGGAAACAAAAAACTCCTGGTACCTCATTAAAAAGAACATAAAACTTTATTGAATGGGCTGAAGGTAGAAAATTTTATGGCCCATGGAAGTAAAGTCCCCTAACAACACCTCTGCAAAGGGACAATTCTAGCCAGGATTGTATTTTAAAAGGATTTAGTCCTTGCTGTATATATTAATTCAACATAGCTTCTGCCTATATAAATATTTCCCAATTAAAAAGACAAGGCTTGGTTTCTGATAGTTTTCAGAATGAGCTCTATTCATAATATCATTGCTGCTGTCTGTAAATGTCACCAAGGTAAGAATTGTCTGTTTTTAGTCTACTTCAGCCTTCAGCTTCAGAAGAAAACTTAAGAGAAAACGTATGAGCTGCTTGTACTTAAAGGCCTCGTTCATTGAGTCTTCTGTATGCCCTGAGCATCTAGAAGTTGTGCAGGGTATTGTTCAAGCTATTCAGGGTTGAGCATCTATTCACACCTTTTTGAAATTAAAATAGTCATAGCTTTCCCAAAACAGCCTGCTTATTAGATCTAGGGCTGTCCGACCCCTGTCTCAGGGCGAATAATCAGAACAGCTTCCTTTGCTCTTTTCTGTACTTTATTGTGTGTTTCAAGGTTGAAAGAAAACTGTAGGATCAATGATTTTTCTTTAAAATATGACATGGCTATTTCTTGCCCACAGAATAGATACCATAGATTTTCTTAGGGCACTGGGTGTGATACTAGATGAGGTTGGTTTCAATGAGTCAGTTGACTCCTCTGCTCACAGGAGTGATTCAGTTGCAGTCTGGACATACATTCCTGCTGACACTTCAAAACAATGTGTTTGTTTCCTTTTAGGCACAGTACACAAAACCATGCTTTATCCACCCAGGGGCCAAGACCATATTTTAAAAGCTAAAAATAGAATTTTTAAAAAAAATTGTTTAGAAGACATGTAACTTTAATTCTGGCTTTGCCTAGGGTACTCATCAAACACAGGGACAAATATTAGCTATTTGCTGTTATCACCATTGGAGATTTCTACATCTTGATTTTAATTTACTTTGGAGATATGGCTATTAGCAATATTCCTATGTTTTTCTTTTTTCTTTCTCTCTCTCTTTTTTTTTTTTTTCCTTTTTTTTTTTTTGGTGTGGTCATTCCCAAACCTGTGAATTTCTGCTACTGGAACGTGGATTTTTCAGCACACCCAGCTTTTGTGGAGCAAATCTTTCTTCTTGATATCAGGAAGATAATATCTTTGATACGGATGAATATATAACCAAAGGAAATAGTATTTTCTAATAAAACTGTATCTTTCAATTGTATTGACATATTGACTAGCAGAGCAGAACTTCTAATAAACACAGTTGAAATGTTATAGCAAGTGTTACAGCAGGTGGTCCCGAGGACAAACCAAGTGGCACACGGAGAGTCGGAGAATCAAGGTTCATTCGCCGGCGGGCTCAGAGGGCTCTCACCACCAAATTCTGAGCTCTGTCTACCCGATTTTTCCCACTTTTATTAAGTTGGGGTGGTCCGAGGTGTGGGGTATCAGGTGGCTAATGTCCGCCAGGTAATAGGTTAGTTGAGGCGTCAGGTAATAGGTTTAGTGTTATGTTGATGCCCCAGGTAATAGGTTTAGTGTTATGCTGATGCGCCACATAATAGATTAGTTGATGGGCCAGGTAATAGGTTAGTATTATGCCGATGCCGGTCTTCCATGAGGGGTGGGGGTCTCGGGTGGCTGATGTGCCAAATAATAGATGGGGGTTTTTCTTATCAGAAGTAAATGGCTTTTTAGCAGTTTTAAATCAAACTGAGGCCAAGGGAATTCCCAGGCACCCCTGAGCTCATGAGAAAACCAATCATTTTCTCTTCTTTGAAATAAATTGAGAAGCTTGAAATACAGAGCGTAAGAGCACAGGCTTTGAAGTCAGCTAGACATAGCCAGTTAATACTGTTATTTAACTCCTGTGATCTTCAATTCTCCTATCTCTACTGTGGGGGTAATAACAGGTAGGTAGAGATGACTCTTATGGTATAACATGTAGCCTGGCACATAATAAATGCACAATAAAGTCTAACTTTTTTGATACTAAGCTGTATTTTCTTAACTTTTACTAAAAGCATGAAGAGTTCCTTCAAGGTCACTGAAAATGAACAATAGTTCTGACTCTTAGCCAAAAGGTTATCATTCAATCACATAATAACCAATGGATGTCAAAACATTCACCCAACCTCATCCTCTGTGGGTGTGAAAGGGAATCATCAAAATTTATTCATTTCCTGAACCCTGGGCTGAAATTCACTACAGGTGTAGTTGCTGAACAGTAACCAAATTGGGACTATTCTGCCCACATGATTTTACTGCATATTCTAGTTGTACCTGTGTGTGTGTGTGTGTGTGTGTGTGTGTGTGTGTGTACACTGGTGATGGAAGGCCTGGAGTTCTGTGCCTTAGAAGTGAAAGTCTTTGTATTAAATTACCAATCCTTTGAACTAGTATGTCTCCTACATAGGCAATTCCTATCATCAAATTTTATTTTTTTCTTTATGATTGTATTTCACCCATCACTAATTCCCTATTTTTCCTGGTTCTCATTAACTACTTTCTTTATATCTTTTTGCTTATCAGTCCTTTGAAGACTGTGCTCTACAAAATGTTTTAAAGAGTTTATATTGATTAACTCACTCAGCAAACATTAAGAAGACACGTCTTATGTGCAAAGAAATGTGCTAAGGATAGGTAAGTATACAAAGATAAACAAGATAAAGTTATTGTCCTTAAGGACCTCACTATTTAGTAGGAAAAAGATAGCAAAGTACTCACAACAAACAATAATGTGAGACAGATTCTGGTAAGTTCCATAACGTTATCTCGTTGGTTTATGGTAACGTCAATCTCTAGTCTTGCCTTGCTTTAATGTATGCCTCATCCTGGAGTCACGATGATCTTAAAAATGCAAATCAGACCACTGTTTACCTTACAACCCTTCAATGGCTTCCATTCGCTATCAAGAAAAACTTCAAACACCATAAAGTAGCATTCAATGCTTTTCATGATTTGATCTCAGTTTAACTCTCCAGTCTCCCATTTTTCATCTATCTCAACTCTTACCCCACTTTCTACTTACTTGTCTCCACCACAGAAACAATGTCCTGTTTTTGCTGTATCCTGAGTACCTAGCTGTGCCTGGCTCACGGAAGCCCATTGATAGCTATTTTCATTAAGGGGGAAATGGTGAGTTTTTATTTGAAAATATTGAATTCAAAGTTCTGGCATATTCAGACCAATATATCCAACAGGTAACTGGAAATGTTGAATTGATACTTGAGATAGAAAATGGGGCTCATTATATAGAACTTGGAGTTATTTGCAAACACATGTTCTTTTAAAGCATCACTACAAACAGAAACCTAGAAGAGAGCTTAAATACTGCTAGATGTTGAATTAAACACATTTAAATAATTTTCTTTATTCTAGGACTTGGGGAATAATCTAATGGTGTGAATCTTCCAGATGAGGTTATAATTTGCAATATTTTCTAAATATATTTGGTCCAAGAGCATTTTTCTCATTGACATCATTAGTTCATAAATGTTTACAGAAGGAAGGAGAAATAGGAGAAAGAAACGAAGAGATGATCTGAAAGGTAAACAAGGGAATCAGGTAAGTGAAGCATCTTGAAAATAAAAGGATCAATAAGAATACAGTGATATGGGCATCCACCCAAAGGGAAAAAAGACATTTTATAAAAAAGCCATCTGCACCCAAATTTTTATAGCAGCACAATTCACAACTGCAAAGATGTGGAAACAACCCAAGTGCCCAATAATATATGAGTGGATTGATAATATGTGATATACGTATACCATGGAGTTCTACTCAGCCACAAAAAACAATGGTGATCTAGCACCTCTTGTATTATCCTGGATAGAGCTGGAGCCCATTCTACTAAGTGAAGTATCACCAGAATGGAAAAACAAGCACCATGTGTACTCACCATCAAATTGGTATTAACGGTTCAACATGTACGTGCACATATAGTAGTGACATTCATTGGGTGTCGGGCAGATGGGAGTGGGGAGGAGGGGATGGGTATATTCACACCTAATGGGTCTGGGGGATGGGAGATGGACACATTTGAAGCTATAACTTGGGCAGGGCAAAGGCAATACATGTAACCTAAACATTTGTGCCCTCATAATATGCTGAAATTAAAAAAAGTCAGTCCCCTTAGATTCAGGAGCCAACAGAATTATCCCAGAGTTTCCTATATCCCATTGGCTCTGTAATTTGGATTTTAGCCAATTTGGACTGAAGCGCAGCCATACAGGGGTATTTCTATTCCTTCCTGTAAGTCCTATCACTTTTTGACAACTAATTCTCTATTCCCCAATGAACTCAATGTATGTTCTTCTCAGGCTGAGGACATGAAGTTTGCGATCATGCATAAAATCTCTCTTCACATGACAAAATAAATAAATAATAAAATAAATTTTAAAAAATACAGTGGATTCAATTAATCAAGTAACGTTGAAAGACTTAACTAGCATAAGTATTTCTAACAGAACAAAACTAAGCAGTTCAGGAAATAAGGTGGATGGAAGAGAAAGGGAAAGGGTAAGGTAAGACATGCAGGCACACGATGTCACAGAGTTGCGGACTCTACAACAGCCGTGCTGAACTGTCCTAATGCTACGAGTGAGGTGAAACCACCACATCCAGCTACAGGAACCGCACCAAACTGGGCTAAGAATGCTGCAGTGTTAATCAATCAGTTGTACAGACAGAGCCCCCATAGAACCTGGATGATGTTTGTGCCTGTTGGAATCATATAATTGATGGACCATAGTCCCAAAATTGAGCTTATTTTTATTTTGGACAGCCTAATTCATTAGAGCAAGCTCATTGACTGTTTAACATTCCAAAATCATTTGCTAAGGGACATATAGCAAGTGTGAGCCCACAGAGACTGCTGAGCGCCAGTATACCTGTGCTGATTTTACATTCCCCATCCACTCACCCCATTTCTATTCAATCTCAAGTGTCATTTCTCTGTTTTACTTCACTTTTCCCCTTTGGAATTAAGCTTTCAGTGAGTCTCATTTTTTGCTTATTTTCCACCCTCCTTTTTCCCTCCTTTCTCCATGACCAACAAATGCTATATAGCAGACAGACTCATTCATCTCTAGAACCTTATCTAGGGGAGCATATGTTTCTTTTCTTTGAGGTCAGATTAACTATCCCTTATATGCAAGAGAAAGTAGAAATATGCTTTGGCAGCAAATTCTCTTATGGTAAACCATCATTTCCATCCACTCTGTTAAGCCAATTTAACATGCTTAAACATGCCTTTTGTCATCGACAACAAAAGCAAAAGGCAGCTGAACCCCGGTTAATAAATCATTTTCTGAGGCAGAAAGACTGCTTGGGAAATACGATGCCAGACATTTAAGACTATTCTCTCGAGAGTGCCAGTCATGAGTTCACCCAATTTCCTCACGATTAAAACTGTTTTAACAAAAGACATTCTAAAGAGCACAAGAAGTAACTACATTTAAAACAAACTCACTAAGTAGTTGAGGCAAACTTTGCATTTGCAGAAGGGTTTATCGAATACATTATTTTTGACCTAGGAGAATGAGTAACGGGAAGATATTTCAGAGGTATGTCAAGAGAGTGAGTTCTAAGAAATGTTAGCTTGTATATTTCAAAAAAAAAAAAAACCCCAAACCTTCAGCCTTTTCCTATTTGTACTTCCATTTTTATTAATTTAAATTAAATGCATTCATTCACTATTAACACAGTATCCAAAAGTATATTTTAAATAAATTACTATAAAGGACAGAATACCTCAGCACCAAACAAACAAACAAAAAAAGAAAATCACCTTTAAATGCTAACCAAAAAAAGGGTAAAGAGAGCAATGTGGGGGGCAGGGAGAGAGTGAGGGAAGGAGGAGAAAAAGGTGTTGTTCACGTGAAATGGCTGTATAGTTGACCACACACACAAGAACACACACACACACACACACACACACACACACACACGGATACAATGATGATTATGGCAAAAAACCTTCCCAAATGTCAAATTCTAGTTCAACTAACTGTAATTATCACTGCCAAATATTTGAGATGACAGCAGAAGTAGGACTACTCACATCCTCGTATTTAATTTTATTGCACTATAAAACATTCGCTGCATTGCACATTCATTTATATTAGGTAGTGAATGCATTCATTTCAGGTAGAACATTTTCAGGTCAGGTGATAGGTTTAGAAATTCATCTTCAAGTGGTCTGGGAGAATTTTTCTGGCCTGACTTTTATCTTCTCCTCCCACCCAGCTGCTATATGACTTTTAGAGCTTGGACATGTTTCCAAACTCTGAGCAAAGGGGAGTGAAAGCTTTTGAAGACACAGGTGCCACTGTACGCGGATTCCCCTGTTGCCATGCTTACTGTAGGGGAATAACAAACAACGCCGGCCAGATAGCATCGTCATCTCCAATCTCTGAAAATGACATTGTTTCCTAATCAGATGAGTAATATGCAAAGTATCATTGTCCATATGGACACATAGAGGAAATCTAGATTGAATGGCTCTTAAGGAGAGACAAAAAGCTGTGCTTTGAAAAGAATTGTCCACATCCCCTAGAAGCAAGTAGTAAATCTCTGGCTAGTGTATAGCTTGCTGTGGTCTCTCTAACAACATACTGTATGCATACAAATGCTTTAGCCTTGAAATGATGAAGTTCTTGATTTAGCTAAATTGCCCTTATAATAACGATAACACTTATGTGCAAGTTACTGCACAAAATGCTAAACGTTCATTCTCTCTCTTTTACATGAGAATGTTGAGCTGATAGAACAAATTATTTAGCATGACCTCTGTGATTGCATTTTTATTTAGCTTTGTTTAATAGAAAGAAAACTACTGGGAGACAACTTCTCCGTTTGAGGCTGGTTCTACTCCGTACATCTAATACTACTTCTACCAACTTTGTTAGCTGATATTTATTGAACACATGCTATCATGTGGACGTTCTTCTAAATACCTTACTCATTTAATCTTCAAAACAAAACCTTGAAATATTTTCATCTTTATATTATAGATGAGGAAACTGGGGGGAAACGAGGTTATTTACGAGAAATTATTCATGTGACAAAAGGTACAGATGGGATTTGTAACTTGGCATTCTGGATATTCTTAGCCATTTCACAATTGCAAAGATGTGGAAACAACCCAAGTGCCCATCAATACATGAGTGGATTAACAAAATGTATACATATATGTATACCATGGAGTTCTACTCGGCCACAAAAACAATGGTGATCTAGCACCTCTTATATTATCCTGGATAGAGCTGGAGCCCATCCTATTTTTTGTGTATGTATTATATATCTGTCTGCCCCAGTGGAGTATCTGGCACAAGCCAGATGTCCAATAAATACAAACTGAATGAAGGGTGAATTATACAAGCTGTGTATGCTCCATGATTAGTATAAGGACCTGTCCTCAACATCATCAAGAACAATGGAGGCAAACCAGCAGCCAGCATCATATTTATAGTTTCATATGCATATAAAATACCATATAGAGTACATAATTGTAACTTTGGAGAGAAAAAATCAAAATAAATATTTATAGAAGAAAAGTCTCCATGAGATTACACCTACATGTTAGCAGTGGAATCTTTAACAAGTAGAGAAATTGCAGGTTTGCTGTTCTGTTTGTTTATTTTTAGTCATTCTTGTATATTCTATATTGTCTGTGATTAATTCCTCCTAGTTTTCCATACCTTTGTGGTGGTACAGAACATGTATTGACAGAGAAAATATTTGTTTGGTGTTATAGACCAGTGGTCCCCAACCTTTTTGGCACCAGCGACCAGTTTCATGGAAGACAATTTTTCCACGTTTGGGGAGGGGGAGGCGGAGCTCAGGCGGTGATGCGAGTGATGGGGAGTGGCTGTAAATACAGATGATGCTTTGCTGGTTTGCCCGCCACTCACTTCTGGCTGTGCAGCCCAGTTCCTAATAGGCCGTGGACCGGTACCAGCCCATGGCCCCAGGGTTGGGGACCACAGCTGTAGACTGAAAGTTTGTGTTCCTTATAAATTCATATGTTGAAGCATTAACCCTCAATGCAGCTGTATTTGGAAATGGGCCCTCTAAGGACATAGTTTAGGTCAAATGAGGTCATAAAGTTGGGTCCCTCATCCAATAGGATTAGTGTCCTTATAAGAAAAGACACTAGACAGGCTGTTCTCTCTCCCCCCCCCCCCTTTCTCCCCCACCCAGCTCTGGGCACACACCCAGGAAGGGCCACGTGAGCGCCCAATGACATGGCGGCTGCCTACAAACCCAGGGAAGAAGGCTCAGAGCCTCAGAATGAAACTTACGTTATCAGCACCTGTCTTGGACTGCCCAGCCTCCAGAACTATAAAAAAAGCAAACTTCTATTGTTTAAGCCTCCCGATCTGTGGTGTTTTGCTTTAGCAGTCTGAACTAACTCAGTTATTATAGGAAAATGGACAGGAGAAGCAATCAAGTCACAATCAAAGTATTCACTGTCAAGTTACATATTGAACTTAAGAACAAAAGCTATATAACCCTTTGAATTTCTATAATGTTTAAATTCAGAAAATGCAAGTGATGTATATTAAACTTACCTAATATTAAGGGCATGTCTTTGTATATACTACCAGACCCATTATAGGTAAGGAATAAAAATCTATATTTTAAAATGTACAAATCAACATTTTATGCTGTGCACATAAAAATATTCCAAACCCAGTAACTCCAAAAACCTACTCAAAGAAGTATTCAAATATTGTTGTTTAAAGATATTCCATACAATATAATTTATAATGGCAATGTCTCAATAAAGTAATAATTTAAGGTGTATTCTTACAATGGAGGTACACAAGTAATAAACATCACATTTTAAAGAGCAATGCCATGTAAAATCAGTTACAACATAAAATTAAACGAAAATTTAAAAATAAAAAAGAACATATTACAGGGTTTTACTTTTCTAAAGCATAGTCTATTTTGTAGAAATAGATTTAGGTTTAAGACTTTATGAATGAAAATAATATGTAATAAGAACATCTAAAGAACTATCTCTGTTATTACATTTGAGAAGCACAGAAGCAATGTAAAAAGATTAAAAGGAAAAAGGTTGATGCATTGGGCTATTGGGAAAATGCGCCATTATCCCTATTCATAAGACAAAACCTAAATGTTATCAGTAATCCCTTTCCACCAATTTTAACTCCCAATTATTAATATTTATCAAATCCAATTTCTTTTAATCTTCGATTTCTCTCCTACTTACACTTTCCTTCCTCTACCAGAATCATTTTTTAAAACATAACCTTATCCCTGCCCCTACCTCTAAACCCAAACTTAATTGTTCTCCATTGATTATGTAATAAAAACAAGCTTTCTTCTAAGCCCTGCATGATCAAACCTGCCTGCTTCTCCTAGTCTACCATTCTTTGTGACCCAATTTTAGTGACCGTGTTTCGATTGCTCAAAGGTACCAGGAGCCCGCCAACTGCAGAGACTTGAAGATACTCTTGCCTACCCACTGTGTGAATCATTCTTCAAATCTTGACTCACTGGTTACTTCAGGAAAACTCTCCATGACTGATTAATAGACAGTGTTCCCTTTTCGAAGCACTTTTTAACATCATGTGTCTTTCCTTCACAATTAGCTTGTGACAATGCATTCATTTTAGTGATTATTTTATAAATATGGCTCTTCCCTGAACTCTAAGCTCGGTCAAGCTCTATGAACTCAGGACATTACCTGTTTTCACTTACTATTGTACCCGCAGACCCAGAAAAATGTCTAGCATATAGTAGGTGATTAATAAATATTTATTGAATAAATATTTTCAGAATATTTTTAAAACCTATAAATCAGAAGGAGAAACACTGAAATATCCATTAGAAAAAAATGGCAAAAGACATAAACAGAAAAAAAGCAATAAAATTAATTGATAAATGTATAAAAATATAGCCTTTTAAATCACATATACAAAAGATATATCCTATGTATGCAAAAGCTAAAAAATTTCTCTTACCACCTGAATGTTAACAGTGACATTTCCAGGTGTTGCTGTTATAGATCTTTTTATTTTCTTCCATTTACTTTTCAGTACTTTCTCATGTGATTATGATATGCGTCTATTCATGTTATTACTCTTTTAAAAGGAACAATTACTTTTGACTGCGAGGTAGAGAAAACAATTCAAACTAACTTAAACAATGAGGATATTTATCGTCTCACATAACAAGATGCTCTGAAGTAAAGAAGGTTCCCAGGCTGACAGATTGATTAGCTCCGTGATGTCCTCAAGAACCCACGTTTTTAAAATCCCTCTGTTTGTCATCCTTTATCTATCAGCTTTTCCTTAATTTGGGCCCTCAGGGTCTATGATTGTTGACAGCATCAAGTAAATCATTGTCCTTCTTTGTTCACACATTTTGAAAGAGATGGAGAAACCTGTCCCCTAATCATGGTCTATAATGAAGCAAACTTAGTTCATACGCCCACCTCTGGACCAGTAATGTCGCCGGAGCAATGCCATGCATGTATTGGCTTAGATAAACCAGGCTCCGGTGGCTCAATCAGCTTCCCCTTGACCTGGAGAAGAGGTGCATATATAAACAAAATTAGAGTGTTGTAATAGAAGAAAAAAAAAAAAAAGGCGACAGATAGATAGATACAAGACAGGCAACTAAGAGGGTCTCTATCTCCCTTTATTGGCGCTCATTAGAATGTAAAAATAAAAAACAACAACAAAAAAAAACAGAGTAGCAAAAGCAAAACATGGTCAAATTAATCTAACCAAGAACAAAAATGATGTCTTATGCACATTTTGACTTTCCATAATTTATATATTAAGGGAATACACATAAATTTTATCTCAGTCCAAATGATAAATATCAACTTCATATCTTCTTGGCTAACAGACTCATTCTGAGTAAGGAATAAAAATTTACATTTTAAAGTTCACAGATCTGCTCTGTAGGCTACACATTTAACTCAGCCCAGACATCTATGCAGATCTACAGAAATAATAAAGTGGAGTGTCGAAATGAGCATCCATTTGGTTCAGCAACATGGTGCAAATAACCCAATTAAATGCACCCAACCTGCTTTCACAGCTGCACATGATAAAATTGATGCTTCTGCAAAGATTGTAAGCTTGTGTCCACTTGTTTCTAATCCACAAAGGACAGATTTTCTGACTTTACAAAATTAATACAATGGACAAGTGGCAATATTTACAGTGCACTCACAGCGCAGCTACCCATTAAGCCTCAGGAATTAGGATTTTAGAGGACATCAGAAGCCCAGGCAGTGTACTTTGGAATTCTAGTGTACTATAAAGTTATGGATTCCCTTCGGATTTAATGATATCAATTCCTCAGCATATAAACTGAGTTGAAAGATATGCATAAAAATAGCTCTTTTATAAGATTTGCATAGTTCCTTGTGTGGGTAGTTAGTTAAATTTTTTGTGCAATGTAATCGTTCTGAATACTTTCTGTCATTGAGAAATTTGACTGTTAATATGAATATTTTCCACCTTTTCCACTTGCCTGTGGGGATTAAACGAAGGAGTACTATTGGCAAGGACAACTTCGAGAATCTAGCCGGATTAACGTACCTTGGATTTTCTTAGAACTGATACACGAAGAAAGAAACATGTATTAGTTTTGACCTTCTTCTTAGGAGTTTCTCTGTGTAAACTACAGTTCTCAACATACTTCTCAAGAAAACTATCAATTGTAGCAAACCCCTAGATTTGCATATGTTCTCAGAGTATCTAACCCACTTGAGGTCTTTGAAGTTGCATGTAGACATATCCTGACACTGTTTATATTTCCAGCTTCTGCAGTAAGCAGGGGGAGAGATGGGTATCATTTGAGGAGTGCTAGTTATTAAATGCTTGCTAAAGCCAATCAGATCACCAGGGTAGTGATCTCTTCTTACGTTTACCTGAAAGGATTCTATCAATGAAGCAGTTATTATGTGAGGAATGAAGAAAATAAAAAAGGAAGCTTAAGATATGAACTTCCTTTCAAAGACTTGAGTATGTCACTGTGAATAGACAAGGCACTCATAAATGACTCATATGAATAGCAACGTTGGTCAGTGTTTTGCTACATGCAAAATAACTCATTCCAAGTGTAGATGTTATAGAAATCTACAATGTGGGAAACATAAGAAGATTTTTCCTAAGAGTCAGAATTGTAGAGGACTAACAGGTGTGATACAGAGTATTAAGCACCTGCCTCAGATGCCATTCTCCCTTTCCTCCTTGGTAGCATCATGAAAATGTTTAATATCACCACCCAGAATAAAAGATTACATTTCCCGGTATCCCTTTTAGCGAGGTGTGGTCATATGTCTAAGTTTTGGCCAATCGGATGTAAGATGAACTTGAAGATTATAGAACTTCCATGAAGGTTGCTTTATAGGACATAATTTTTCTGGAAAAGACTCCCTTTTCTCTTTGTTTTCTCCCCCTTTGGGACTGAAATTCAAACGTGGTAACATTAAGACAGCATTATCAGTCTAGGAGCAGAAATAGCAGAAATTTAGAATCAAAGATGGCTTCTTTTGCATAAGAAAATAATAAACACCTATCTTTTTTATATTACTGCCATGAAAAAAATAACACAGCCAAACCTAAACCAATGAATATAATAGAAACAGGTGGAGATAGGGAAGGTAAGTATTCCTGCGTGGGGCACAAATAAAAAGTTTTATGTGTAGTGCCTGCCTTGGGGAGAATATGAAAAAGACTATGTCTGCCATCAGGGATCCCACCCTAGAGAGGAGAACCATGCTGAGAATTAATACTGCTTCTTGTCTTGATATCTTTTCCTAAAATAATCTTGAAGGTACAATAAATTACATTGACTTCGGTTCTTTTTGAATGATAAGATAGAGGCTAATTTCAGCAGAGGTCAGG
>RJWJ010009905.1:0-48616 GCA_004363605.1 Indri indri | reverse complement strand
GAATTCTCATTTGAAGGCAGGTCATTTTTGTGCTGGTTTTCCTAGAAGGCTGGTTCCATGTGTGGGTAGGGGAGGGAGCTGAAAATGAGCTTCCATCTTGTACCTTAGACCAGGGGTCCCCAACTTATGGTGAGTTGTATAATTGTTTCATTATATATTACAATGTAATAATAATAGAAATAAAGTGCACAACAAATTTAATGTGCTTGAATCATCCCAAAACCATCCCTTCACCCCTGGTCCATGGAAAAATTGTCTTCCATGAAAACAGTCCCTGGTGCCAAAAAGGATGGGGACTGCTGCCTTAGACTACTTAGATGGCATCTACCTTTGATTCTATTTTTAAGTGAACATTTTTAATGAAGTATGTCATACACAAGTGCACATATCATAAATATGCAGCTCAATGAATCTTTACAAAGTGAACCCACCCACATAATTACCACCCGAATCAGGATATAAAACACTATTGGTGGGCCAGGCGCGGTGGCTCATGCCTGTAATCCTAGCACTCTGGGAGGCCGAGGCGGGCGGATTGTTTGAGCTCAGGAGTTCGAAACCAGCCTGAGCAAGAGCAAGACCCCCGTCTCTACCAAAAATAGAAAGAAATGAATTGGACAGCTAAAAAAATGTATATATAGAAAAAATTAGCCGGGCATGGTGGCGCATGCCTGTAGTCCCAGCTACTCGGGAGGCTGAGACAGTAGGATTGCTTGAGCCCAGGAGTTTGAGGTTGCTGTGAGCTAGGCTGATGCCATGGTGCTCGCCCCAGGCAAGAGAGTGAGACTCTGCCTCAAAAAAAAAACCAAAAAACAAAAAAAAAACACTATTGGTGTCTCTGAAGTACCTTGTGACCCTGCTCAGTCATTATTCCCTGAAGGTAAGCATTATTACTATTTCTATCACCAAAGATTGGTTTTGCCTGTAGTTGGACTTTCTATAAATGGAATTGTGTACCATGTCCTCTTTTTTGTTTTTAACTGTCACAAGTTAATTACATTTATACTCTTACATTTATAGCTTTGTATAGCTAGCTTTATAGTATACATGCAAATTACATGGGCATCAGAATCTCTTTACGCTAATTGCAGAATGTATTTTTGGAATCCTCTTTTGACAGAAAAAAATCACAATAAAAATGAAGTAAGATTTATATTGAAGACTTATACATATGGTAGGAATGAAAGTAGAATCCTTTTAATTTTTCAATTCCTTCTGTAGAAAAGATACAAATAATATGCATTCTTTTGTATCTGGCTTTCACTCAACTTTATGTTTGTGAAAATCATCTATGTGTTACATGTAGCAACACTTTGTTAATTTTCATTGCTGAGTAGTATTCCATTGTATGAGCATGCCACAGGTTATCCACTCCACAGTCGAAGGCCGTTTGGGGTGCTTCTAGTTTGGGTTATGAATAGTGCTGCCATGAACATTCACGTGCATATCTTTTGATAAATATATGTATGCATTTCTCTTGGGCATTTGCTTAGGAATAGAATGGCTGGGTCCTCGGACATGCATATATTCAGCTTTTGTAGATACTGCCAAGTAGTGTACGTAGTGTTCATATCCATTTATACCCCCATCAGCAGGGTATTGGAATTCTAGTTGTCAGCTTTTAATTTTAATTTTGGCATCTTCTGTAATGGTGGACCTCAGAAAATAGTGTTTCAGGCAAATTACTAAGAGACCTATTACCTTTCCTTCTTCTTCCAGCAGACTAATTTTAAGGTCTTATAGTCATTTGCTAGAATTTGTTCACAGAGTTATCCACTGGGAAGGGGGGATTCCTCAAAAACCTTGCCCCCCAAGCCTGTTTTTTATGCACTCTTTGCAAATTGTCCTGTTTTGTTTCCTGGGGCTTTCTCTTGTCCTGTCCCTGAAACTTAACCACATCATGGCATTTGGTTGCTGCTGAAGGGCACCCAGACATGGAATCACTTTGAACAGCATTTACATGTGGTAGGTACCTTGGCTGTTTGTCTTGCAGGTATGGGGTTTGGCAGGCCCCTGTATTCAGTCCCTGGTTACGTCAGTCCCTCTCATTTACTCCTTTGATGCTTAGACCTCTTTGTAATTAATCCCCTCTAATAGTTTATGTGTGTGATTCTATTAAAACCTAAGTCTGATTGTGCCATGCCTCTGCTCAGAACCCTCCAATGGCTTCCCATCTCAGGGTTTGAGTCAAAATCAGCACCACTGACATTTAGACAAGATAATTTTTGGTTAGGGTTGGAGGAAAGACTGACCTGTGCACTATAAGATGTTTGGCAGCATCCCTAGCTTCTACCCACTAGATGCCAGTAGCACTCCCTCCAGTCCTGATGTGGCCAGGTATCCTCTGCAAGGCAGAAAACCACTGCTTTATTGGGATTAAAGGCCCAACATTTTCTGTTCCAGACTCATCCTATTATTCTCCCTTCTCATTCATTCACTCTAGCCACATTGGCCTTCTTGCTGTTCCTTGAACATACCAGCCAAGCACCTGGGGGCCTTTGCACTTGATATTGCACTTGGTACCCCAGGGCCTTTGCACTTGATATTCGTGCTGCAATTTTCTCCCAAATATCCACATAGCGTCTAACATTCTTACAGATATTTTATGTTTATCTTGTATAATTTCAGTTTTCCCACTAGATCAACATTCCATGAAGGCAGAGATTTTTACTTGTTACACTGTTTTGTCTTTGCCAGGACAGTATGTGACATATAGCAGGTGTTCAATAAATATCTGTTGAGTGAATAATTATTTTATGTACTCCTATCAGTAGCATTGAATGAGTTGGCCAAAGGTATAGTTTTTTTCCTTTTTATAACTTATCTTTGATAACACACAACCTTTGAATTCTGAACGTGGCTTTAATCCAATGTCTGCTATAAAGCGGCAGCCAGATGGGGCAGGGAAGAACAAGGAATCAGAGTCAGCTAGACCAAGGTTCAAACTTTCATTCAGTCACTTATCATCTGTATAACCCTGGGAAAACCATTTCATTTCTCTGAGGCTTAATTTCCTCATCTGTAGAATAACACCCATCTTCCTTTCAGAGTTGTCATAAGACTAAATGATGGCTGGATGCAGTGGCTCACGCCTGTAACCGTAGCATTCTGGAAGGCCGAGGCGGGAGGATTGTTTGAGCTCAAGAGTTTGAGACCAGCCTGAGCAAGAGTAGACCCTGTCTCTACCAAAAAGAAAAAAAAAAGACTAAATGAGCACAGTGACTGACACATCTCAGGGACTCAAAAGTGGAACCCATTTCCATTATTCAGTTTGTCCCTAACCCATTGGAGGTCACAGAGAGATTCAGCTGTTTCTCATTACTTAAGAACTTGAAATCACAGGAAGTTAAAGGGGGTATAATGATTTAATGTTTTGCTTAACATTTCTGGGGGGAGGAAAACAATTGGAAAATCCTGTCTTTCAAGGGCCTCTGTTTCTTTTGAGCATAACGGAAGAATTCTTTCCATGTTTCCATTGTTGAATTGAACCACGTGTGCTATTCTGGCCTAGGGGCTGGTGCTGTTGTGCTTTTCTTCCCCCTAAGTGGCAGTGGTTTTTGCAACCTTGAGATTCAAGCAGGTATCTGGGTTTGTGATGTGGGTCTTCTTTGTGTAGTGCGCTGCTTCAAGACCACTTGCCTCTGTGTCTTTCAGAATCTTCCCTGGAAAAAGAGAGGGAGACTCCCAGTCCCATTGACCCCAACTGTGTGGAGGTGGATGTGAACTTCAATCCTGACCCTGCCGACCTGGTTCTCTCCAGTGTGCCAGGTGGGGAGCTCTTCAACCCTCGGAAGCACAAGTTTGCGGAGGAGGACCTGAAGCCCCAGCCCATGATCAAAAAGGCCAAGAAGGTCTTTGTCCCCGATGAGCAGAAGGTAACCGGGTATTCTTTATAAGTAAAGCTGCAACATTGGTTCAGGAGCTGAGGGGCTAGGCTTCCTCACATTTAACCTTATCTGGAGAACCCTCCCTCTTTGTGGACTTTGTATAGAAAGACATGAGTTCTGTGCATAGAGCCACATCCTGCAGCAATTTGGTAGAAATAAAGGGAGTCAGGTGGCATTTGGCCCCAGTGTGACTTCCTGTTCTCTCTCCTGACCCAGGCCATCAGCTGTGTTGATGTTCCTGCTTTCCTGGCTTTAGCCCAGCCATTGGGTAAGAGCTCACTAGACCACAGGAACCGTGGTTGAACAAGTCCTCGCTTTGAAGGACAAAAGATTGCTTGTGTGTTGCCATCCCCAGGGATGAGCAAGCAGCTCTCAAGCTCATGGCTCTGTAAGAACTGGTGGGAAGAGGGAATGCTGCTGTTTTTCCATCCTATCCTATGAAAAGCTTGCAGGAAGGACTTTTCATCCAAAGCTTTGGAGTCAAGCTGGGTTCAAACCCCACTTTGCCACCTGTGACCTAGCTGTACCTCAGGTTCCTCATTAGTAAAATGGGAACTGAACCTGCCTCTCAAGGAGGTTTCTGAGACTTTAGTAATAATGATGATGATAATGGTAAACATTTATATGGTACTTACTGTAGGCCAGGCATGGTTATGAGCACTTTTTATATACTAACACATTTAATCTTCAAACAACTCTATGAAGTAGTTACAGCTATTAGTTCTCATTGTAAAGATAAGGGACCTGAAAGGTCTGGCGTGGTTGGTCACTGCTAGTAATCTTGCAGAGCCAAGATTTGAACTCAGGGGACTAGACCCACATTATAGGCCCTTAACCACGACCAGAACACGTTAGCGATGCACGGGTGTAGGTGGTAGCACACGGTTGGATGCAGCAGATGGGTCTCCTTCCCTCCACCTTGTAACTACTGAAGGACTTTGTTTCTCATCCCCACCCGCCCCAGGGGGCAGTTCCCCTCCGTGTGCCTTGGCATGTACTGCTCCTTCCCCCGGGTCGCAGCTTTGGTTCTGGCCAGCCCAGATGAATTATGAGGGGAATCTGGGTGGCGGGAGGGGAAAGACTGGGTTCTCTCATGGGGAAAGATGCACAACCCACAGCGGGCACTTCCCCACAGGATGAAAAGTACTGGACAAGACGCAAGAAGAACAATGTGGCGGCTAAACGGTCGCGGGACGCCCGGCGCCTGAAAGAAAATCAGATCACCATCCGGGCGGCCTTCCTGGAGAAGGAGAACACAGCCCTGCGGACGGAGGTGGCTGAGCTACGCAAGGAGGTGGGCAAGTGCAAGACCATTGTGTCCAAGTACGAGACCAAGTACGGGCCCTTGTAACCTGTGCCCACCGCCCGGGCGGGGCACTGCTTGCACCTCAGACCTCTGCCTGGGGGCTCCCTGAAACCCCTCACACACGTGGAGACTTATGACTCGTCACGGGCGCGTGGCAGCGCACCTGTTGCAGGAGCGTTCGTGCGTGTCTCAGCTTCATTATAACACGGGCAGCACACGTGGCGACTTCCCCGGGGGGCCAGCCTCCTCACTGGTGGGGAGCGTGAGAGAATCTACATAGATGGTGAATCGGCCTTAGTTTCTATTCTTGGATGTCCCGGTTGAATCAGAAGGGGACCTCTGGAGTACAAATCCTCCTTTCACAGGGCACTCAGGCTTCTCTTGACTCTCCCTCAGTCTCCAGCCTGGGCTGCCAAGGGCTGTCTCTGCAGAAGGAGTCGTAATTGTTGTCACCCTTATGTCTTCTCAGGTAGCAGGGCGCATTTCCACTTGGGGTGTGTCTGTCACACACCACATCCTCTCCAGAAAGTCTTTGAGAGAAACATCAGTTCCCATCTTCCTTGGAGTTAGAAGAACAAACCAGCTCCTCCTTTAGTGTCTGCATGGGTGGCAGGCCACAGGAGCAGGGTCTTTGCACAGCCTGGGCTGGGGTTTGAGTCTGGAGCCTGCAGCAGTTCACCCAACCGCTCTTAGCCCCTGAACCACTATTCCCCTGTGGCTCTGAGGACTGGAAGCCAGGGAGGAGGCCCTGGTGATGGACCCTCTCTGTGTTTCATGCCCATGGAGGACAGACTCCCAGGGCGGCTGGCCTCTGAGCCCTGGCTGTCAGCACAGAGGGAGGACTTTTCACCTCCTCTCCAGACCACCCATGGAGGCCACCTGAATCTCTTGTTTGTCCCACTAGACTGGGCCTCTGGGCCTGCTGTTTCTTTTCACCCAATAACCAATCTTAGATCATAGATTTACAAGGAAAACCCCTCTTATCTAGGAAGCTTTAACGTCCTGGACCCAGGATGCAGCTTCCTCATGGTGTTCAGAAAACTGGCCTCCGCAGCCCCCTTACACTGTGGGCACGAGAGCTGGGGCACGTTTCTTGAGAAACTCCTGTTTTTTCTTGCTCTGCTCACCAGTGTGGCCCAGGCCAGAGTCCTCTCTCCCTGGAGCAGAGAGGGCTTCCTAGTTCTTGCTTCAGGATCCCTCCTGTGTGAGCTGCCCAGAGACTGTCGGCAGAGCAGGGCACCTAGTCAGGTTGCCGAGGTCACAGTGCAGCCCTTGGGAATAGCAGGCTGTTGGGACATTTACAGAGGCCTAGAGTCCCCTCAATCTTGGTCCCAGGAGACCGGGGCCACCCACACAAGCCTGGCCATGGCATGGAGGGATTCTTACAGCTGCAGCTTCCTCTGCCTCACAGCTGCTCCTTTCTCTTGTGTCTGGCTGGACTCGTCCTTTTGCTCTGCCCAGAAGATTCACTGAGGACATTCGTGGAAGCCTCTGCTTATTTGGGTTAGTTGGGCACCCTTGAGATGGGTGTGTTTCTTTGCTCAGGGCAGGTAGCCTATGGTGAAGAGGAGACAGAGGTGACAGGCGTACTTTGTCATACATAACGCTGGCTTTATTTAAAGTGGTGGCTCAGAGTCCCAGGCCAGACCTCTAAAGACTTTTCATAACAGATGTTAAGACCAGGCTGTGGACTGCACCCCAGGGGAATACCACGGCTCTCCGGGGACCTGTACACCCACCTCTCCAGGGGACTTCACAAGGGTCCCTGAGGCCAAGAGAGGTCACTCCTCTCTCCAAGCTCTGATTTTTACTTTGCGGTTCTATAAAAACCATGTACACACTTTTCACTCTATTATAACCACACAGGGCAGGTGCATCCAGCATGTCAGTGTCCTGCCCTGGGCAGCTCGCCCTCCTGGGCGCTCTCTCTCTGGTCCGGCTATTCACCAAGAGGGCAGTTCTCATTTTATTATTGGTAGAAGAGCCTTGAGCTTAAAAGCTCTTCATTTTCTTTGGCCAGAAGTATATGGTTTGTGTTTTCTTTTATTTTTTTAAAGGATGGGCACTTCATCTCTGGATGGTGTCCATGTGTCCATATTCCAACCCCAGTGGGTAGGATGGTGGCTTGATGTCTCTCCTTTCTGTCCCACCTTCTGCCTGTTTGGTGCCCTCCCCTTCTCCCCCACCCCAGGGTGTGGGTGGTGGGTTCCTTCCCAAAGTGCTTACTTGGAAAAAGTGTGGCTACTGGACTCTTTCAGAAGAGGCCCTTTGAGTCAGGAGCCTGGCAGGGACAGGACGGAGTATGTCCATAGAGGACATTTTAGGGAAGATAAGCGTTCAAGTAAGGTCGTCTCCTCCCCTGGCCTAAGAATTGAGTCCTTGAAGGAGGAAAGGGTCGGTGCCTGCTCGGTTTCCGTCAGGGAAATGGGAGTCTCCCTGACTCCCTCCTGGGCCCTCTCCATCTTGGGGCTGACAGCTGTAGACTGAGGCTCCTGTACTCAGATCTTTGACATCTAAAAAGCACTGGAGTCTAGAAAAGCTGACTTAACCTTGGCTTTCCATGGGTTCACGATGGGCTTGGAAGTGCCATCCACTTCCTAAGTGTCCTGTCTTCAGCTTCTTCATGGCAGCCTCACTACAACCTCAGAACAGACAAATCATGAATGAGCTGGAATGTTGCAAGAATATACATATTATAAATGTATATAGAGATATATATTCATTTAGACAGGGAGAGAGCTTTCAAGGTCAACGGCAACTCTGTCAAGGACTTGGGTAATTTACCCTTGGATGAAGGAAGGGGTTTGCCTGTCTGGCTCCTTAGGTTGGCGCAGGCACTTAGCAGTGATCCTTGACTTTGGGTACACGTCACCCTCCTGAGAGGGCTGCTGTGGCCCTGGGCAGGCAGCTCCTACAGTTCTCTGGCCTGAGGCAGGGCGGCAGGCTTGGGAGCCCCTTTGTGCTGGGCAGCTCTCCACCCAGGGCCCTGGGAGCTATGCTCCCTGCAACACAAAGGGCCGAGGAGCTTCTGGTTTTCATGGCAAAGCTCCACCCCAGAGCTCCCTTTAACATCTGCTAATTAAGTGCAATAAATTTTTCTAGAAAATGGTAAAGATGACTTCCAGGTGGATATTGCTATCTTACGGTGTTAGGGATGCCAGAACACCACTTGGTTTTATTTTTCTAAGTGCATGTGATGTGATAAGAGTGTGTGGGGCTCTGTGTCCTCCCCTGGGAGCTGGCATTCCAGTGGGCCCCTCTCTCCTTACCTTTGTTGGGGGAAGAAGACAAGAGAGAAATCCCTTCTTCCCAGCTGGAGAGGGCGGAAGCAGACCGCAGCCCATCAGCCTTATGTGCGTGTGTGCGTGCGAGTGTGTCGTGCTGGTGGGCCAGAGCGATGTGGTGGGGAGGGAAGCCGGGAATGTATCCTTTTCAAACAAAATTAAATATTTTGAGATGAGAATTTTGAGACTGTCTTTTCTCTCCTCCCCCCACCCCTGCCACCCCTGTGTTTCCTCTCTGCATGTTGGCCTAGAAGCCTGAGAGGCCAAAAAACTTTATCTCATTAGAATCCATCCCAGACACCCACTTCGTCATGGCATCTAAAATCTAACCTCTAAGCGTTTGTGCCTCAGTTTCCTTATCTATCAGATGGAAGTAATTCTTGCCCTGCTTATATTGAAGAAGGACAAATATCAGACCAAAAGCAACAGAAGAGATAAAAGTGCTGTGCAACTAGTAGAAAGGCAGGAACTGCTTGTGAAATGTGTTCCCAAGCAGAGAATGCTTGATGGCAACTATGTAAAAAAAAGGAAGAGGAAGAAATTAAATACTGGGAGAGTTGGAATCCCTGGTGGTGGGACTCTGGGAGGTTTCCTTTTCTCCTTTTGCCAGATTTTCTGTCTGTGTCCTTAGGACTTTCACAACTAAATGACAAATTTATACACAAGGGTGCAGCCACTTGCAGGGCACTAGAGCCGTCACTGCTCTTTCACTCAGCATTGGTATCCCCAGGTCCCCTGCTCAAGCTGGCCCGAGTTCCCCAGGAAGTGCACCACCCTTGGCAGTGCCCACTGCAAACCTCTCCCCTCTCCTCCAGCTCCAGCCTTCCCTGCACCCTTCTCCCTCCGTTCCCCCTGGCGTGTGGAGTTGGTGGTGTCCACTTCCTCCGCAAGGCGTGGGGCTGCCCTTTTACAACCAAGACTGCTTCTTCCTGGCCTCCCCATGCAGCATGTCGTTAGTGCTCGGGATCCTTGTAGTTTGAGGGACCAGGAACTATTATTTTGTTTCTAAGGGGAAATAAAATTTGAAGTTTGGAGACATGGGCTGGAAAGGTGGACTCTTTTAAGTGGCCATCTTAACAAATGAAACACCGAGGCTCAGAAAGGCAAAGTGATGTGCCCCAAGTCATAGTGGCAGAGCTAAATTCAAACACAGAGTGGGGCATGCGGTGACAAATTCCCAGGAGAGCAACTAGGCAGGGGCCTGTTCTCCACCCTGGGATCAGGGCAGAGTCACATATTCAATCTTTGAACCAACTGCACCCTGGGGTCTGCCCACCCCCTCACAGCTTACAAAACCTCACACTCAGCCCTGAGCTCATCCTCCCCCTCGGGCTAGCCCCAGCATGATGAGCACCTGCTACTGCTATGTTGCAGGACTAAGCTGGGTGCTGTGAGGCACTATCTTATTTAAACTAAACGGGGGATGTTGTTACTCTGTTTTATAAATGGAGAAACCAGAGTTTAGAGAAATGTCCTTCAGTAAATATTTATTAAATGTCTATTTTGGCTGGGTGCAGTGGCTCACGCCTAGCACTCTGGGAGGCTGAGGCGAGAGGATCACCTGAGGTCAGGAGTTTGAGACCAGCCTGAGCAAGAGTGAGACCCGTTCTCTACTAAAAATAGAAAAATTAGCCAGGCGTGGTGGCGCGTGCCTGTAGTCCTGGCTACTCGGGAGGCTGAGGCAGGAGGATTGCTTGAGCCCAGGAGTTTGAGGTTGCTGTGAGCTAGGCTGATGGCATAGCACTCTAGCCCGGATGATGGAGCGAGACTCTGCCCACCCCCCAAAAGTCTATTTTATGTCATCCCTGCCTCCTGCCCTCACAATCTGCTAGGAAAGACCAACATTAAAACATTACAGCCTGGGCAACATAGCAAGACCCCATCTCTACAAAAAATGAAAAAATGAGCTGGGTGTGGTGGTATGCACCTGTCGTCCCAGCTACTCGGGAAGTTGAGGTGGGAGGATCGCTTGAGCCCAGGCATTTAAACCGAGGCCAGGGGTGTGAATGGGTGTGACTTGTCCCAGAGGTTCCCATAGAAGTGAGTGCAGAGCCAAGGGTCTTGCAGGTAGCTTCTGGCCCTGAGCCATGCACCTCAGTTCCCCTGCAGACACTGCCTGTCCAGCTGGTCAAAGGATAGGGCACTAGGGAAAGAGCTATTGGAGGTCCGGGATGATTGGAACCCTCACTCCGCAGCCTCTTGTCCCTGAGGTTGGGAATAGGACTCCAAGAAGCCAGTTGAAAAAGCAAAACCTTTGACCCCAAAGGCCTTGCCCATTTCCAAATCCATCCGTGTGGCCTATTTGGCCCTAGCCTTGGGCACAGTTGATCAGTCAAGGGATGACCATGTGACCCAACTGGACCTATGAAGCCCTTGCCTGATTATTTGTCAACCTGAGGTCTGTTTCTCTCCAGTGATAACCTGTTCTAACACGCTGCATTTTCTGTCTGCATTCAAATGCTCTTATTCAAAGCAGAGATTTGTGCAGTCATGGGAAGGACAGGCGTGGGCTTGAAATATGTCAAAGCTGTAAAATCTCTGCTGAGTGTGTGGCAGGTAAGAACACCAGCTTTGGAGTTAGACAGTCCTAGGATCCAACCCTGCCTCCATCACCAATTTGGGGGATAATCTTAGGCAAGTCACTTCCCCTCTCTGGGCTTCTGTTTTCTCATCTGCAGAATGGGACACTAGCCTCCTAAGTCTGTTGTGAGGATTCCGTACATAAGGCAGCTGGTGCAGGGTGAATGCTCACCATGTCGTTATAGCAGTGGAGTAGAAGGTACTGACCTACACCAAGGTGATCACTTCCAGTCCCAGCAGTTGTTGGCCAGGGAGGAGTGTCTACCAGATGGTGTGAGATGCAGCCAGGGTCAGACTAGCCATGTGACCTTAGGGGAGTCCCAGCACTTCCCTGAGCAACTCCCTCTCTGTACAATGAGGATATGCTACACAGGTCACATGTGAGTACCCGACCCAATGCATCACCGTTAACTCCCTTCTCCCTCACGCCTCCTAACTCCCTAGAGGACAAATTTCCAAAGCTGGACACATACCCGCTTCCTTGACTGCACCCCACCACCAGACATCCCTTCATATGGCTCGCCTTGGCTGTTGAGGGCGGCCCAGCTGGCAGCTCCTGACGTCAGCAGCTAATCCAGGAAAGCTGCCAGCCAGAGACAGGGGTGAGCAGCAAAGGAAATCAGAAACAGGTTTTAAGGTGGGTGCCCCAGGCCTCCAGCCGGCTCTCATCAGCTTCTCACTTCAGCAAAGCCTCCCAACCATGCAGCCTGATGCTCAGACCCCTTAGGATTAAGTAAGGGCTAAGCAGGAGACTTTTATTTTAAGCTGTGGCTCCATCAGCAGGAGCCGGGGCACACAGCGAGCCACTGCTTGGCCTTCCCCCAGGTTTCTCCAAACCGACAAGGGGTCCAGACCCAGAGCTGGGGGTGAAAGGGTCAATAGGGGCCTTGGTCTGCTGCCTCCAGCTGGTCCTCTCAGGGCCCGAGGCTGGGTGCACCTTTCCTCCCTGTTGCTATATCCTGCTAGCCTCACAGCACCCTAGGATGGTGTTATGGTTTGAATGTCTCCCCCAAAAAGCATGTGTTGGAAACTGAATCCCCAGTGCAATTTTGGGAGGTGGGGCCTAATGGGAGGTGTTTAGGTCTTGAGGGTTCCACCGTCATGAATGGATTAATATTGCTATAAAAGGGTTTGAGGCTGCAAGTTCTAGCTGTTGCCCCCTCTTACCATGTGGTGCCTTCTAGCATGTTATCATGCACAGCAAGAAGGCCCTCACAAGATGTGGCCCCTTGATCTTGGACTTCTAGCCTCCAGAACTGTAAGAAATAAATCTCTGTTCTTATAAATTATCCAGTCTAGCCAAGCATGGTGGTATTCAACCTGTAGTCCCAGCTACTTGGGAGGCTGAGGTGGGAGGATCATTTGAGTCCAGGAGTTCAATGCCAGCCTGGGCAACTTAGCAAGACACTGTCTCTTAAAAAAAATTAAAAATAGGCCAGGCATAGTGGCTCACACCTGTAATCCCAGCACTTTGGGAGGCTGAGGCAGGAGGATCACTTGAGCCCAGAATTTTGAGCTACGGCGAGCTATGATGACACCACTGCACTCTAGCAGGGGTGACAAAGTGACACTCTGTCTCAAATAAATAGAATAGAATAGAATAAAAAATAAATTACCCAGTCTCAGGTATTGTGTCATAGCAGCACAAAATGAAGACAGATGAGGATACCTGTCTTACAGAGGAAGAAATTGAGGCTCAAGAAGTCTTAGGTGACTTTTCCAAGGTCTCACATCTGCTAACTATCAGAGCTGGGATTCAAATCAAGACCTGGTGTCTCCTAAGCCCTGGCTGTTCTTGCATCTCAGTCATCTCCTGGCAGTGGTGCTGGAGCTGCCTGGGCCCATCCACACTGGAAGGACTCCCTTCCCTGCCACCTCCCTTAGGCGAGCAGAGTGCAACCAGCCAAAGCAGCCAGAACTGAGGTCAGGGCTAACATCTTCCCATGGGCTGCCTCAGCCACCCTGGCCAGTAGCAATGAGGCCCAGGCCTGGCTGCCCACAGTGGGAGGAAAATGTTAGCATTTATCCTACATGCTGGCTGAGGACCTTCACAGTGACCCCATTTGACAAATGGGGAAGTGACTTCCCTAAGGGCACACTGTTTCTCCAGCCCCTTCGCAACTTTTTCCTTGATCCTACCCAGCGGGGCCCCACAACCTTAGTCCTGGGGTTCTCCCTCCCCTGGATCCTTCTCTCTCCCTCCCTCCCTCATGACATGTCCTGTTCTCCTGGGTGCCAGGTTCAGAGGCTTTGGACAACAAAGACTTTGGAAGTTATTACATCCAGGCCCTCCCTGAATGGATGGAAAAGAGACCCAGAGGGAGGGAGGAACCAGGGATCACACAGCAAAATGGGCCTCGGGCTGACAGATCCAGCACTGCCACACCCCCATCTCCCTGGAATCACACCCAAGCTGGGTGGCCCTTCACTCAGGGAGGGCCCTGATGGTCCTACTCCCACCACAGGCATGAGCTGTTCACAGAAACCTGAGCTCACACAAAGCCAGAAGTCAGGCTTCTGTCAGCCCCATCTCCAACGTGCTGTGTGGCCTCACACAAGCCGCATCCCCTCTTCTTCCTCATCAGTGCCATGGGGACCAGGATCCCAGTGCTCCCAAGTGGGTCATTATGAGGGTCATATGAGATGCTGGATGGAATCCCCTTATAAACAGCAAGGGACAGGGCACGTGACAGTGGATAGTGTCCCAGCCCAACACATTTGGGGTTCAGAATGTGATACCAAGTGCCTCACCGACCCTTGCCCCCACATCACACCCAAAGCCCCTTCCCCACAGACTTGCCAACGCCTGCGATGCCACCCTTGGGAAAGCTGGCTGGAGGGTAAAGAGCGGGCAGGGAGGGGACGGAGATGCGGCTAGACAGCAGCAGGGCCAGACCGCCCAAGGTGAGGGACGTAGCTGTTCTGGGGCCTGAGTCTGGAGCTGCAGTGACCCATGTCTGTGGCAAGGCTACACCCTGGAACCCCTGGCCCTGTGTCTGAGACACTGCTGGACTGAGCCCAAACCCCCTAGAGATCCTGCCTGAGAGCTCTGCAGAGGCCCCAGGTATGAGCCTCTGGGTATGCCCAGAGCAGATGAGGGCAGCCAAAGCTGGGCTGGAGGCCTGAGCTGGGAGTTTCCAGCACCCAGCGCAGCACGGACTCACTGGGCTCCTCCTTGCTCTGGGCCTCAGTTTCCCCATCTGCCCAGGAGGACTGGAAGTGTGGGTCTGTGTACTGATGCTCGGACTTGGTGACACTACCAGGCCTCTGCCTGTGCTTGGGCGAGCCCAGCCTTCCCTTTCCTCTCTTCTCTGCCTCACCAACTGCTAGTCATCCTTCAGGCCCCACATAGATGTTCCTGCCACCAGGAAGGCTTCACCAATGCCCTTAGGGACAAGTTGTCCCTCCTGCCTGATCCCACAGCTTCTGGAGGCCACCAGCTGGACCCAGTCCTTCCCTCACACTTGAGGTAAGGATCCAATGAGTTAAAACACATGAAACGCTCAGAGCAGGGCCTGGCACGGAGCAGGCAGCCCTACTTGTCAGCGACGGCTGTCATCACCGCCCCATGCTGTGTGTGAGGAAACTGAAGCTCAGAAAGCAGAAATGACTTGTCCTAACCCCGCGGCTTGTCAGTGGTGGAGCCAGGATTTGGACCCAGGCAGCCCAACTCCAGGGTCCTCCCTGCCAGCCCCATGCTGTTCTGCTGTCCCTCTAGGGACCAAGCATCCCAGTGTCCCCACCCCCGCTAAACCCCTCCCGCCCAACCAGCCCTTGGAAGGACACTGGTCTGAGTCATCACTCGCTCTCTGCTGTATCACCCCATCATCCCACAAACATGCTGTCGATCTCCCATCTTAAAAAATGAAACATCCAACCTCCTGGGCCCCGTTGCCCTCCAGCTCCCCTTGCAGTAAAACTACTTGGAGGTGTTTACAGCCTTCTCCACTGCTGTCCCTCCACTGAAACCCCTGGGCTGAAACCACCCTTCTCAAGGTCACCGATGACCTCGGTGTTGCCAGATCAGTGTGGCTGATGCTCGAGCTTATCTTTCACTTCTTTTTTTTTTTTTTTTTGAGACAAAGTCCCAATCTGTTGCCCTGGGTAGACTGCAGCGGCGTCATCACAGATCACCACAACCTCCAACTCCTGGGCTCAGGCAATCCTCCTGCCTCAGCCTCCTGAGTAGCTGGGACTACAGGTATGTGCCACCATGTCTGGATAATTTTTCTATTTTCAGTAGAGACGGGGTCCCATTCTTGTTCAAGTTGGTCTCAAACTCCTGGCCTCAAGCAATCCTCCTGCCTCAGCCTCCCAGAGTGCCAGGATTACAGGCGTGAGCCCCCGCACCCGGCCTCATCCTTCACTGCTGAGCAGTGCTAGACTCAGTTGCTCCTTCCCTCCTTTCTGAAACCCCCTTCACCAGAGACACATTCTCTTCCCCCGTGGCTACTCCTGCTCACTCTCCTTTGCTGGCTCCTCCTTGTCTCCCCAAACTTTCCCCAAACTGTCGGACCCCGGAATCCATCCTGCTGCTCTGCTCCATCTACACTCGCCCCCTGGGTGATTCACCCCACCTCAAAGCCTAGGGCACCAGCTATACCCTGAAAATTTCCAAATTCGTACCCCCAGCTTGAACCTCTCCCCTGAGACCCAGACTCGTGCATCTACCTGCCGACCCGGCCCTTCCACTCAGATGTCTCACGGCATCTTGCCCTTAACCAGCCCCCAGGCAGGCTCTTGGTGTCCCCACAACGTGCTCCTCCCACAGTCTTCCCTTCAGAGCTAACGGCCTCCCCGTCCACCAGGTGCACAGACCAAAGCCTTGGGGTCCTTCTTGAGTCCTCACTTTATCTCACAGCCCCATTAAATCCACCAGCAAATCCTGTCAGTTCTGGAATCCAGCCACTCCTTACCACCCCCACCGCCACTCCTTGGTGTCCAAGCTGCCATCATCTGCCTGCATCATGGCGGCATCGTTCTGATGCTGTCCTCGCAGCAGCCTGTAAACCGCCCATCATATGCCGTGGCTCCCCATTATACTCAGAAACAAAGGCAAACTCCTCACACAGCCCAAGAAACCCTGTGGGACTTGCACTGCCTTCCAGGCCCACTCCCTCCTCTCTGCCCCTTGCACCTGAGGCTAGCACTTTGACTGGTTTGCTCCTCCTGGTCCTCCCCCAGCGCCTTCTGCCTGGAGTGCGCGCCCCGACCCAGCCTAGCCCTGGCTGGTGCCTGGCCTGCTCAGCACATAGTAGCTGCTCACTAAACCTCTGCTGGCCCCTTTGGGGGAAGGATTACAGCGCCAGAGCCAGGCGTGGCAGGAGTGTCATGTCACCACCAGATGGCACTGCAGACACGTCCTGGGCGGTGACCTCGGGTCCAGCCTTCCAATTTGTCCTCTCAGCAAAGCCGGCAGGGCTTTCCGTGCCAGGCCGTGCTGTGGGGCACCAGCTGACCCGGCCACCTGCCCACCAATGGCCACAGGCAGACATGGCCCAGGGTATCCACAGAGGCCCGGGAGGAAGTGAGGCCAGCTGCTTCCTCTTTCTGGGGAGGGAGCAGATGTGTAGGGAGGGTGGGGACTGGATCTCAGCAGAGTGAGGTGTCTGGGTGCGGGTTCTGGAGAAGTCTTGAACGTGGAGTCTGTCTGTTGAGCCTGGATTTGTACCCCACCTCCCCAGTCCTCTGTGTGCCCTAGACAAGCCTGGCTCTGAGCCTCAGTTTCCTCATCTGTCAAAAAGGGATAATAGGGCCAGGCGCAGTGGCTCACGCCTGTAATTCTAGCACTCTGGGAGGCCGAGGTGGGCGGATCGTTTGAGCTCAGGAGTTCGAAACCAGCCTAAGCAAGAGTGAGACTCCGTCTCTACTAAAAATAAAAAGAAATCGGACAACTAAAAAAAATACATAGAAAAAATTAGCCAGGCATGGTGGCACATGCCTGTAGACCCAGCTACTAGGGAGGCTGAGGCAGGAGGATCGCTTGAGCCCAGGAGTTTGAGGTTGCTGTGAGCTAGGCCGATGCCACCGCACTCTAGCTTGGGCAACAGAGTGAGACTCGGTCTCAAAAAAAAAAAAAGGGATAATAGGCCAGGCACAGTTGGCTCTCGCCTGTAATCCTAGCACTCTGGGAGGCTGAGGCAGGAGGATCTCTTGAGCTCAGGAGTTTGAGACCAGCCTGAGCAAGAGCAAGACTCCATCTTCACTAAAAATAGAAAAATTAGCTGGGCATGGTGGCGCATGCCTGTAGTCCCAGCTACTCAGGAGGCTGAGGCAGGAGGATCGTTTGAGCCCCGGAGTTTAAGGTTGCTATGATCTATGATGACGCCACTGCACTCTGGCTGGGTTGACAGAGCAAGACCCTGGCTCAAAGTTGGGGGACAATACATGTAAGCAAGGACTGAGCGCCCGTGTGAGGGAGCCAATGGGCCCGCTGTACCAGAACGAGGCTGAGGGGCTTTTTCAGGGGCCTCCCCCAGTGGTGGGTAGTGTGTGGGTGTGGGGAAAAGGCAGGTGGACAGGAAGCCTGGGCCTCCTGGGGCCCCAGCATCCTGTGTCATCAAACGGGGCAAGGTCTGTGCCCACGTGTCTGTGCAGTTGTGCGTCTGTGTCTGTGAGTGTCCCGGGTGTATGTGTGTGTTCAACTGTGTCTGTCAGGATTGGAGAGAGTGCATGTGTGCCCACACCCAGGGGCCTTCTCACCCTGACAGGGGAGGTCCAGGGATCCCATTGCACCACGGGCTTTCCCAGTGCCAGGACGGGCCCACAGGGCCCAGAGCACCTGCTCAGGCAGCAGCTGGGGCAGCACCCTGTGAAGGCTCCGGGGCACCCTGCTCCTGTTCCAGCCCCGGCCCCCATCCATGGTAGCTGGATTCCTCATGGAGGACCCTGTGCTTCCTGGGCTAAATGGGATTTACATACATTTGTGCTCAGAAACCCCCTTCCCTAAGGGGCACAGCTCACTTCCACCAGCCTCGTCAAGGACACTGTGGACTTCCTCACGGTGAGGGGGGACAGAGATTAAGCTGGAGGGGCCTAATCCGCAGCCTCCCCACTTCGCCATGCAGACATTCAGCCAGGCTCTTTCCCTTCTTAAGAGATGTAATTATTGAGCACTTACTGTGTGTGCTAGATACTTTGTATCTCTGTTCATTTCACCCTCACAACAACCCTTTGAGGTATCTTTGTGCCCATTTTACAGAGAAGAAAACTGAGGTTCAGAGAGATTAAGTGACTTGGCTAAGATCACACAGTAAGTGGGATTCGAACCCAGCATTGGTGGACTTTCTGCTGACATGACCGGAGTGTGGGCACAGGGAGCGGGGACTGGGCTCCTTCTTTCTTGGCTCCTGCCCTTCTGATAACAGGCCCATCTGTGTGCCAACCCAGCTCTTGCTCTTCGGCTCAAAGGTCACAACGTTCCCCAGGGAGATGAGGGTGTTGGTGGTGACAATAATATAAGGCAAAAGGGCTGCTGAGGTTTTGGGGGATCCTGAGCTGATGCTGGACTCTGTCCACACCCACTGGTCCTCCCAAGGGGTTTTCTCTGCAATTCCTTCCTCCCAGACCAGCTGAGCCAGCACCCCCTCCCCACCCCAATCCTGATGGCCCTGCCCAGACACTGAGGAGGCCCCTTTCTTCCCTCCCAGACGCCCCATGGCTTCTCCCTCATCCTCCCCTGCATCTCTGGACTTGTGAGCCACTTGGGAGCAGGGCCCACGCCTGATTCCTGGGGCCCACAGCAGGGCTGCCAGGGTAAAGATCCAGTGAGTGCTAGCACAGGGACAATAATAAAAATAAAATCTTCCACTGGTTGAGTGCTCACTAAGTGTCGAGCCTTGTGCTAAGCGTTTTTCAGGCATTTTCTCCAGCAGGCTTTCCCACAACCCTCCCTGTGAGTTATATTCTATTATTAACCCCATTTTACAGGCGAGAACACTGAGGCAAAGAGCTGTAAAGTAACTTGCCCAACGTCACACAGCTAAGAAATGCTATAGGCAGGATTCAAACTCAGATCTATCTGGGTCCAGAGTCTGCACCCTTATCCTCTATGTTGCACTGAACTGAACTGTCAAGAAATGGAGATTCCTGAACTGGCCTTGGACTACTGAGAAAAAGAATAAAAAATTAAAAAAAAAAGAAAAAGCACAAAAAGAAATGGAGATTCTAGGGACTTACTCTCCCAGGCAGTAGTGGTATCAAAGACAGACCACCAATTTGGCCGGCTGCCTGGGCAAGGTAGGTCAATCTCACCCCTCATGAAGCTGGAGGACAGACACCCTGGATTCCTGCCACTACTGAAGTCACTCCTCCCCTTTGAGCTTTAGTTTCCCCATTTGTTTTTGGTTTTGTTTTTTGAGATAGGGTCTTGCTCTGTTGCCTGGGCTAGAATGCAGTGGCATCATCATAGCTCACTGCAACCTCAAACTCCTGGCTCAAATGATCCTCTTGCCTCAGCTTCTCGAGTAGCTGGGACTATAGGCATGTGCCACCACACTTGGTTAATTCTATTTTTTGTAGTAATGGGGTCTCACTATGTTGTCCAGGCTGCTCTATGAACTCCTGGCCTCAAGCAATCCCCTTACCTCAGCTTCCCAAAGTGCTGGGATTACAGGCGTGAGCCACTGCACCAGGCCAGTTTCCCCACTTGTTAAAAGAGGATTCTGGTCCTTGCTGAGCTTCCTGGAGCAGCTAGGAGGATACAAGATTCAAGGCTGACATTTTCAATTGTTTTTTGCAGTAGAACCTCATTTTCAGCTACAATCTTATCCAGAAGGCCAACATATGAAACAGATAAAAGGGGTGTTTCATCAGCATAAATTTCCAGACTCAACGTGGTGACAGGTCCTTAGTCTAAGTCACTTAAGAGGGTAAGTGTGTGACATTTGTGATGGACACACACCCTGCCCAGGGTGTTGGTGAGGGCTGTGGTGCTGCTGGACACTACCTTGTCACCCAGTCTACTTTTGCAGCTTATCTGGGCTACACAGCACCAAGGAGGACTTGAAGCCTGCAGTCAAAAAAAGCTGTTTGAAAAGAATGAATTCAAGTCAAGCTTTGGTGACAGCTCTGAGGCGCCAGCCAGGGGTTCCAGGTGTCTATATATCCTCTCTGATGATCCCTGGCCCTGGCCGTGGGATCTGGGCAAGCCCCTTGCCTTCTCTGGGCTTCGGAATCCCCCTTGGAGGCAAGAGGCAGCTGGGATCCACCTCCAGGGGCCCATCTCTTTACTTGGCAGGTCTGAATTCAATGATTAGAGACACCTGGCACATGACCTCGGACGGCTGTGCAGGTCAGCAACAGAGTGTGTAGGGAGTCCTTCGAGGACTATGCTGGGGCCCAGCTGGGATGCGGGAACTGGGCAGGCAGGGTGAGGTAGGGTAGGATGGGTGGGGGTAGGGAGCTCGCCAAGGCCTGAGAGTTTAAAAATAAATCCTATCAGCCTGGTGACATCACCGGGGCACAGGATGTCCCTGGCAGGGGCTGGGGGGACATGGCAGGGGGAGGGAAGACAGGGTCCTGATTTGCCCTGTGTCTGGGAGCTATATGTGTTTGGAGAGAGCCAGCCTGGGTTGTTCTGGGCAGAGGGGCTGCCATGGCTCCCTCCCCCCGCAGTACTTGGGAGCATTCTATTTTGCATCTGAGAAAGCTGAGGCCCTGCTTTGAGAGATCTGGCAGCTCCAGAACTCTAGTCAGCAGTGTGGGTTCTCAGGTGGTGATTCTTTGAGGCCTGAGGGGCACAATTGGGAGGATGACCCTTTGGGAAGGCCCCCTGGAAGGAGGGCAGGAGATGCACCAAGGGAGCAAATGCCAGCACTGTGTTCGAAGGGGCCGCTCAGAACACACAAGCTCCTCTCGCCCACACTGGCCTCTGCTCTGCACGCTGGCCCTGAGGTGGGCCTGGGCAGGGATTAGCATTCAGGGATTCGATGAGGAAACTGAGACATAGGGGGACAAAGTGGCCTGAAGCAGGCCACACAGCAAGCACATCATGCCCAGCTGGAATGGGGTCTGGTCTTCCCTGGAAGTCCCCAGCGTAAGGTGGAGCCAAGGCAAGGAAAGATGGGTTGCCATGGGGATACAGGGATGGGCTGGGGTGGGAGAGGACCCTGTGCCTCTGCTCCTGTGGCTTCTTTCCTATCCCTCCTCCTCCTCACCCGTCCTTCTGCTGTGCTCAGGGCAAAGTCCAGCCCCCTTGCCTGGCAACGACTCTCCCTGCACACCCAACCTCATCTCCCACCAAACCAACACACGCTAAGCCTCAGGCTCACCGCAGTGCTGACGGGTCCCTAAAGCAATTGCTATTTCAGGCCTCTGAGCAGTTGAACAAGCTGTTCCTGCCACCTGGGATGCCCCCTCTGGAATCTTCCCAGGTAACTCCTGCTCATCCTTCAAAATTCACCTCTGAGCCGTCGCTGCTCCATCAGACCATGATCGCAATCATGACTGAGATCGTTGTATGTCTGCTGCGGCCTCTCTTCCTGTACCAACAAATATTTTAGGGCAGGAACTGTATTTTATTCATCTTTCCTTGCCCAGTGTTTAGCTGATACCTGGAAAAAGGAATTAAATGGGGTCCTGATTTTGTCCCTTCCTCACCAGGGACTTTGTCCCAGTCACAGCCCCCTCCCTGAGCCTTGTAAAATGAGGACAACGAGGTCCATTTTGCAGGGTTGCTGGAGGAAAGGGTCTACTGCATCCCTTAGCAGGCATTAGAGGGCTTGGGGCAGGGGGTGCTCCCAGGGCCTGACTGGCCAAGTCTCTGGCCACAGCCCCAGGCCAGGCTGTCCTCCACCAGCCCTCACTCTCTCTGCCCTGTCTCCCATCCGGCCCCATCAAATCCAAATAGGCGCAGTACCTGCCTGCCAGCCTCCCTCGATGCTCTCAAACCTTAGAAAGCCACAGATTCCTCCAGGGAGCGTGTTTCAAATGCAGAGGCCCAGGCCTCACCCTCAGGAGGCCCACTCGGAAGGGCTGGTGTGGAATCGGCTTTAGTAAGCAGCCTGCCGGGGCAGTTACCCCGCACCACGATATCCTGACCCGGGAAGGAGGGGGAGCAAACGCAGTAAGGGCGGGACGCGGGCCGGGATGACCTCAGGTGGCAGCTGCCTTCGGTCCTTTCCTCCTTCCCCAAGGCTGAGGCGAGCCAGCCTTGCCCAGGGCCTCAGCGTTCGGGCACCAGACACACCCAGCCAGCGGCTTTCCTCCCGCCCTGGACCGCACTCGCCCCTCAAGCTGCGTGCAGCGAGGCTGCCTCTCCGCGCGCTGGGCCTGAGGCGGGACGACGTGGATATAAATAACCACGAGGAGGATGAAGTCAGCGCGGCAACCGGGGCAGGAATCGCCGCCGGGCAGCGGGGGCGGCCGAGGCGCGCTCCACCCGGGAAGGGGCGCGCGGCGACACCGCGCGGAGCCCCGAGTGTCCTCTGAGGCGGCCTCTGTGGAGGAGGAGGAAGAGGAGGGCCTGGGGGCCTCGAGGCTGAGCTCCCAGCCAGGGCAGAGCGGGAGGTGTGAAAATGCCCTCGGGGAAGGGCGAAGGGCTTGCAGGCTGCAAGGGGCTGGAAAGGAGCCTGGAGGCCAGTGCGGAGCTCGGGCCCCAACCCCGTGAGAGGCCTCAGGCTGCAGAGGGGGCCCCACCCCGGCTTCTCTCCAGGCCCAGTCCTCGGGTAGCTTGCCCGGACGGCGGGGTGACCTAGGCGGGTCGCGGCCCTCCCCAGCCTCGGTGTCCCCGGGTATCCTCCCTACCCCCAGCCCTGGCGGCTCCGCGGCCGGCACGGCGGGCGCGGAAGGGGGCTGTTCTGGAGTCACGAGGACGGCACAGCCAGGCTGTTCCTAGGAGGGGGCGCCCATCCACTCCCCTCCCCCTCCCGGCGCTGACGCAGCCGCCCCGCCCCCCGCGCCGCCCGTTACGTAACCGCCCCCCCACCCCCTCCGCACCTCGCTGGGCGGGCAAGGAGGGGCCCGGGCCACCTTCTTGGCTCAGCTTCGCCTGGCTCCGCCCTCACCCCTGTCGCTTAGCGCCCAAAGGGAAACTGAGGCCCCTTTCCGGTGGCCACACCGCGGGGTGGCTGTGACCGCTGTCACTAGGATTCTTGTGTCCCCAGGAGAACCCAAACTGCCGGGGGAGTCCCTGCTCCGTCTGTACGATGATTTCCTCCCACGTTTGGACTCGTGGGGCTCTGAAGGTCCCCTGCTCAGGAAGTCTTCTGCAGCCGCTCCTCCCACGCTGTTGTGCCTGGGCCACCAGGTGTCTTAAATCCTGAACTCCAGCGGTGAAGTTCTGTAGTGGCTGGTTTCTTCGCCTTCCTTTGGGTGACCTTGGGCAGATTTTCCTCTCTGAGCCTAAGTGTCCCCACCTGTTAAATGGTCCCTTCCTTCTAGTGTTGTAGACACATGTCAGCACCTGGTGAGTATTTAGCAAGGTAACTGTGGACTCTCCCTATCCCTCACCCCTCACCCCTCCCAGGGACTGTAGGCGGTGCCCAGCACAGTCAGCTCACTGTGGACTTTCGCCTTTGCCCTGGCAGCACGTGGTCCAACTTGCCCTGTGGCCTGGCCAGCTGCTGCAGGTGGGGCTGGTGCTGTGTGGCCTGGCCGGGAGGGAAGGCTTCCCAGCCATCCTCTGTACAAGACCCCTGGGAGCACCCGAGGGTCCCTTGCAGCCCCACCCATGGTCTTACTTGCCGAGGTAGTCCATGCAACACCTGTTTTGAGCACCTACTAAAGGCAGGCTTTAAGATGAGGGAGTATCTCCCAGGCCTTCTCTGATCTGAGCAGACACTGTTGGAACTTCAGTGTCTTCATCTGCAAAGGGAATAATCATACCTCCTTCCCTTCTCTCCTGCTGTGCCCCTACCAGCACGAGATGAAATGCCACTATCCCTGCTCCCACTTATTGGCCTGGTCTGTGAGCCCAGGATTTTATGCTCATTTTACCTTCTAACAATACAAGGGGAGAATTGGTGTCCTTTTACCAACCGTCCTGCTTTGCCAGAGACTAAGGGGTTTTGGGGACTCAGGACTTTCAGAGGGGAAACTGGGAGTTATCCTATCTCCAGGCCACGCACCTTGCAAGTGACAGAATCCATGTTCAAAGTCTGGCTCCAGAGCCTGTGTGTGGCAGCACCACACTATATTGCTCCCAATAAATATTTGCCAAGTGAATGAATGCAGATGAATGAAAATGAATGCATTCCTCTCACTGTCCCCCGACCCTTCCCGAGCACCTTGGCTCATGCGCCTGGATCTGAATTTGGACTATGCCAGGAGTGTCCTGTGGGTGGGTGGGTGTCTGGGTTCAACTGCTTAGTACCCCCCAGAGTCCACCCAATAGGCCTTTACCCTTTTGCCTACGGGGGAGGCTGAGTTCCCACCTAGGGAGCCACTCAGCCCCCCTAATATCACTGTCACTTTGCTTCTTAGAGCTCAGTTTCCTCACCCATAAAATGAGAGTGATAAGACCTGCCTGCCGGGTTACTGCCTGGATTTGGGACAATGTAGGTAAAGCTCTTGGCACCCAGGAGGCCCTTAATAAATGTTATTGTTGCTTATTAATGTGGTAATAATAGCACACTTTACTCCAGTAAATGCTCTCTCTGTGAGGATCACTATCCTAAATGGTTTTCATGCATTCATGCCCAAAAAAGTATTAATAGATGCCATTTTTCAGGTGAATATCTGAGTTTCAGAGAGATTGTGACCTACCCAAGGTCACATAGCCAGTAAGGCACCAGGCCAGCATTTGCAGGATTCTGTATTCTTATAGAACTTAGCTCAAGTGATGGTGGTTATTGGTGATACGGAGAAACTGAGGTATGAAGCAGGGAGAGATTGCTGAGGTTCCCTCAGGGCACTAGGCCTGCTGGCTCCGCAGAGCTGGCTCTCCCCTTGCCAAGGTGGCAGGACAGGTTGTAAGAACAAGCCCTTTGCTCAGGCCAGGCTGCCCCCCCACCCGGTCGGCTGGCTGCCCGTGCCCTCTGCCAGCCACTGTTCCCTGTCGGCCAGCCAAGCTGTGGCGCGGTCCAGGACATTGTGTCCAGAGAGAGGGCCAAGCAGGCACCCCCTCCCGTGGCGCTGACCTCCTGCTCCGCCCCTCTGGGCCTCAGGCCAACCTGGCCTGTTCCCAGCCCTGGTGTGAGCAGGAGGACAGAGCTGCCCTCACAGAGGCCAGGACGGTGCTTCAGCTCCTCCTGCCTCACTTTGAGCCTTGCTTAAGAGGGTGCCCCTGCCCCAACCCATGCCCTCTCTCTGGAAGACACCCCAAGTCCCCAAGGGACAGGCTCCCCAGGCTGCCTTTCAGAGTGCAGCTGGGCTCCTGAGATGCTTGTTTCTCTACCCTTGGTGTTTTGCTTGGTGTCCCAAAATGCCAGCTGAGCCAAGGGGAGCGGCCCCCTTGCACAGAGAGCCAGCTGTGTGGGGGCCCTGCACCCCGGTGATCTGCACAGCCTTGTCCCCCCGCCTTTATAGATCAGAAAGCTGAGCCGCAGAGAGGGTGGGATTCATGCAAAGTCACACAGCTGTGAGCAGACTCCAGCGTAGAGACAGCAGGGCAAAAGTCTCACAGGGGAGGGGACACACAAGAGACACGAGGGGCCCCTCTGGCTCCTTTGTAATTTCCGGGTCTCAATTTAGCTGCCACCTACTCAGATGCCCTCTCTCACCCCTGCCCTTGTAGAGGAGAGCTGTTCTGTTTCCCTGAGGACATACCTCTGCATGCATTTTGTGTCTTTATCATATTTATTGTTTATCTTGCCCAGTAGAATTCATAAGCCTTTGAGGGCAGGGACTTTGTCTTATTTCCGCTGCATCCCCAGTGCTGAGAACAGCGTCTGGCACGTGGTAGGGGCTCAATGCTTGTTGAATGAACCATGAATGCTGGTTGGGCCTTTCAGGCCTTTGGGTACTGCTGGGCCTCTTGTTTTTGGGTTTTTAAAAATTTTTTGAGACAGGATCTTGCTCTGTCACCGGGGCTAGAGTGTGGTAGCGTCATCATAGCTCACTGCAACCTCAAACTCCTGGGCTCAAGAGATCCTCCTGCCTCAGCCTCCCAAGTAGCGGGGACTACAGGCATGCGCCACCATGCCTGGCTAATTTTTCTTTTTCTTTTTTGTAAAGATGGAGTCTCGCTATGGCCAAGGCTGGTCTGGAACTGCCGGACTGAAGCATCCTCCTTCATTGGACTTCCAGAGTGCTAGGATTACAGGTGCAAGCCACTGTGCCTGGCCAGTTCTCTTAAAACAGTGTCTTTCTAAGAGAAGTTCTTAATTTTGATAAAAGTCTGGTTTGTCAGTTTTTTTTTTTTATGGATTATGCTTTTGGAGCCATATCTAAGAAATCTTTGCCTAACTCAAGATCACAAAGATATTTTTTCTTTCTTTTTTTTTTCTTTGAGACAGAGTCTCACCCTGTCTCCCTGGATAGAGTGCAGTGGTGTCATCACAGCTCACTGCAACCTCAAACTCCTGGGCTCAGCTCCCAAGTAGCTGGGACTACAGGCACATGCCACCATGCCCAGCTAATTTTTTCTATTTTTTGGAGAAGCAGGGTCTCAGTCTTGCTCAGGCTGGTCTCGAATTCCTGAGCTCAAGCAGTCCTCCCGCCTCAGCCTCCCAGAGTGCTCCCCATTACATTCTATCACCCCCTTGGAAAGCCTTCCGGAGCTGGGTGGGAGGCTCCTCTGGCTTATGGCTCCCTGAGCTTCCTTCTGCCGTCGACTTGATGGTGTGGTGAAGCCATGATGCCCTGGGTTCGTCCTCCACCCGACCCTTCCACCACTAAATTGCCTTCCAAGGGCAGGGCCTAGCTGTGCTCCTGCATCTGGTCCACGCTCAGGGCCTGGCATAAGCTCCAGGAGGTTTGTCAATAGATGTGGGAGAAAAGCTCTCTCACTGCCTCTGCCCTGATGAGGTGACCTTAACTGGCACATTTAAGATAAAATTGCAACTCCCCATCTGGGCTTCAGGGTCCATGGGGTGGCCCGAGCACCTCTTCCACCTCATCTGTGCTACATGCCTCTTGCTGCTGGCCTTTCCATGCCCTGAGCACACCATGCTGTTCCTGCCTCGTACACTTTGAAGTGTCTGGTCCTTCTGCGGCTCTCTCTGTTAAGCATGTGACAAGGGATATTTTACTTCAGATTGTAGGTTGAAAGCCTCCTCCTGGGGAAGGCTTCCCTTGTCCTGTCCACCTAATCTAAAGGGGTCCTTGGGTCACTAGCCAGCATCGCTGGTTGCAATTATTATTTTTTAAAATTTTTATTTTTAGAGACAGGGTCTTGCTCTGTCACCCAGCTGGAGTGCAGTGGTGCAATCATAGCTCACTGCAGCCTCCAACTCCTGGGCTGATCCTCCCACCTCAGCCTCCTGAGTTGCTGGGACTACACGCGTGCGCCACCACCCCGGCTCTGGTTGTGATTATCTTCATGTCTGACATTTTCTTATTTATTTATTTGTAGTTAATAGAACATTGCTCCAGGAGAACAGGAATTTTGTCTACTGTTCTGCCTTATTTTCCTCATGTCTAGAACAGTGTCTAGCACTTATGGGCCTCTATGTTGAATGCCGAATATAATGAATCAGGGTAGAGCTAGAAGAAACTGGATGTCTGTGCCTCTGGGCTGGGCCTCTTCTCCTGCCTGGACTTACCCAGCCCTGCCACAGCCCAGCAGTGGTTTGATTATTTTTTTTTTTTTTTTTGAGACAGAGTCTCACTCTCTTGCCTGGGGTGAGTGCCGTGGCGTCAGCGCCTAGCTCACAGCAACCTCAAACTCCTGGGCTCAAGCGATCCTCCTGCCTCAGCCTCCCGAGTAGCTGGGACTACAGGTATGCGCCACCATGCCCGGCTAATTTTTTTCTATATATATTTTTAGCTGTCCAATTAATTTCTTTCTATTTTTTTGGTAGAGACGGGGTCTCGCTCTTGCTCAGGCTGGTCTTGAACTCGTGAGCTCAGGACGATCCACCCGCCTTGGCCTCCCAGAGTGCTAGGATTACAGGCATGAGCCACTGCGCCCGGCCTTGATTACGTTTTTGTGTCTTGGGCTGGGGAGTCCCGGCTGGTAGCATGTGGTCCTGCCTGGGGCTCAGCCCATCATTCTTTCCTCCCCACTCTGGGCAGAATGCCACAGCACAGGGGCCTCCGCGGGCCCTCACCACGGCTTGGGAGCGTGTGGGGCAGGAAGAGATGCCGGCACAGGGACCAGCCCAATGTCCTAGCTTGACAGAGGCCTACCCCACTGTCCCTTATTGTACAAATGGGACAGATGTCAAGAGGGGCTCAGGTTATACAGTGAATTGGCAGCTTTGAGGACCTAGAACTCACTTTTCTTTTTGGTAGTGAAATTCCCCAAATTAAGAACCAGAATGGGCTGGGCACAGTGGCACTTCCTGTAATCCTAGCACTTTGGGAGGCTGAGGCGGGAGGATGCTTGAGCTCAGGAGTTCAAGACCAGCCTGAGCAAGAGTGAGACACTGTCTCTACATAAAACAAAAAAAAAAATTAGCTGGGCATGGTGGCACACACCTGTAGTCCCAGTCCCTTGGAGGCTGGCGCAGGAGGATCACCTGAGCCCAGGAGTTTGAGGTTGCAGTGAGCTATGATGACACCACTGCACTGTACCTAGGGCGACAGAGCAAGACCCTGTCTCACAAAACAAAACAAAAAAGAACCAGAGGATGAGCAGCTCCCATTGCCCAGGGGATTGGAGACTCCCTGCTGGTCCTAGCCTGTCCACAGGCCCTGCAGGAGCAAAACTTAGCCAAACCGTCCAGGCCCAGATAAAGGAGGAGGGAGTGTGCCTCTCCACCCCCTGACTCACTCACAAGGAGGTGGCAGTGGTAAGACCTGACAGTGGCATCCCCTTGGCCCAGGGGTGCTGAGTCAAGTGGGCAGTGACGAAGGGAGCAGGGTTCTCCCGCCACCGTGACTCACCCCCACACGTTTGTCTGCCTGTCCAGAGAGAAACTCCCAGGAGGTTTTGGGACACACACGGAGGGCCTCAGCCCATCCCAAGCAGAAAGCTGGGCCCCTGGAGAGGAGGAATGAGCTGCATGTACTTCGCAGGACACTGTCTTGCTGGGAGAAGCAGCTTCCTGTGTTGGCAGAGGGCAGAACCGGGCAGCCCAGGCCCTGCTCCGAGAATGCAGTTTCCTGTTCTGTCCCAGCCTGGTCCTGCTGCCAGCCAGCTTGGGTTTCAGCCTGTCTGCTGATGCAGGGAAGCACACTGGGCTGGGTTGGCTGGTGGCCTGTAAGGATGGACCAGAATGGCCATCAAGATGAAAATGATACTTGTCATTAGTACTGAGTTGTTTACTCTGGACCAACCACTATGCTCAGCATTTTCCACCCATTATTTCATTTAATTTTGAAAAGTAGGTACAATTATCATCCCAATTTTAGAGGTGAGGGAACTGAGGCACCCAAGTAGGTGGAGTGGTTTGCTTGAGGTCATCCTGCTCAGGAGTGGCAGGGCTGGAGTTGGAACCTATGCTTCTAAGGGAGCAGAGTCCAGGCTCTTCCCTGACCTGACAGACAGCACCGTCCTGGCGGGCGCTCCCTGGGGAGGGGTGTGCCTTGCTCTCCTCCTTTAGGGCTCACTTGTACTTTCTTCACCACCTCCAGGAAGTCTTCTTGAATCTCTGGCTCTCAGGTCCCCTGTGCATACCTGTCCTGAAACTGCCTTTCCTCCTGTGTTCCCAGGGGAGAGAGGATGCTCACGGTTTGTCAAGTGAATAAATGAACCTTCTTTGGAGGAACTCTCTGGTGAGTCTACCAGAACATTTCCTTCCCCTGATGCAGGGCAGGGGCCCCAGGCAGCTCTTTACCCCTTCAGGTCTCTCACTCCACCTCTTCAGAGCTAGTGTCTGGTGAAGAAATGCAGGCACGGTGTATGAGTCATTTCTGTGTCTATGCCAGGGGTGGGTTCCCCACTCTGGGAGAATTTGGGAGTTTGCTCAAATCTCGAGTGTCCACACTTCAGCTGGAGGGACTGGCTGGGAAGGTAAGTCTCGGCACCTGAGGTGGGCCTCATGCAGGGTCCTCTGTGTCTGAGGGCATGACAGGGAGTGGGAGCAGGTGACAGTGGGCACCTGCTGTGTCAGGACCTGTGTTTATATCAATATAAATAGGAGTGAGTGGGTGACGGCCACCCACCCCTGCCCTGGGGCCCATGGTCACCTCCACTGCCACCTCTGGGCTGGGACAGGGGACAGGCAGCTCTTCTAGGGCATTGGAGAGGTGGGGGTCTCCTCAGGCCCCTCGTTCCCCAGACAGACCAACACTGATCCCTCCCCACCGAAGTACATGAACTAGGCCTAGAAGCTCTAGGGTCAAATGTCCAGCCTCTGGACAGGGGTCCAGGAGCCCTGATGTCCAGCCCTCTGCATGGGCCACTTGCCTTCCACAGAGCCTGCAGAGCAGACGGAGGCCCTGGCCCAGGCTCACTAGCCTACCAGACACAAGGCCACTTCCAGGGGCCTCCTTTTCCTCTGTGCTGACAGGGAGAAGCCCAGCCCATCCCTGCAGCCCTATGTCTAGTGGTTTGGGGTGGACAAGTACTAGATCTAGAGCAGACTGGAGGCTGACCCCTCCGTCCTCCAAGGAATAGGCGGTTCCTAAAAAGCCATGACTAGGTACCCCCGGCTCTGCTTCCAGCCCTGGCTCTGTCACCTATTAGCCAAGGAAACTGGGGCAGTTCCTAACCTTATGGAACCCGTTTCCAGTGTGGAAAGTGTCCTGTGTTGATGGGGTGGAGAGCTGGTGAAAAAGGGGCACCAGGACAATTACGTCTACCCAGGGCTTAGTCACTGGGAGGATGACGACTGTTTTTCGAAGCCTGCAGGGCTTCTCTCCATCCCAAAAGGGACCCCACAAACAAAACAAGCCAGAAGCAGGCAGAAGGCTATTATATACCATGCTTTTAATACAAACTTAAAAAAATCTGGAACAATATAAACTGTACAGATTTGATCAATCTTTTTGTTTTGTTTTTAAACTAAAATCTCTAAACACACCAATGTCCCATTCCAAAATATTGCACAACATTCTGAATACAAAATGCTTGATTGTATCCCTCCTTCACTAAAGAAAAAGTTCACTACCCTGCTGCCCCAGCTCCTCGCTCACCCTAACACCCCCTTCCCATCCCTAGGGAGAAAACTCCAGTCTGCAGCTCACTGCATTGAGAAAAAGACATCATCTGGGCTGACAGTTTACATTCTTCACAAGATAATCAACCTTTTGATTTGTTCCTGGGAAAGAGGGATAGAAAGAGAGGATGGGGAAAGGGGAGAAAGGTTTTATTCTCCTTTTTTTTATTTTAAAGTTTGTTTTTCCTGAAAAAATATGTTTCTTTCCTTTTTAAGAAAACATCCTGAAAAGAAAATTACGTTTTTTACGTTAGAAATATACATATATTATATATACCTCTTACATTTTACAAATGTAGCAAATTATTCAATACAAACGGACACCAAAAAATGTAAAAAATAAAAAAAAAAAGTTTTCCTACGAAACCAGGTAAATTAGTGCAGATTTGTTTTTGTTTTCTTAAAAAAAATAAAATTGAAGCAAAAATGCCTAGATTTGAGACAACACAGACTGACGTGGGCCCAGGAGCCCAGCACTGGAGTCATGCTCCCGAACACACATTTTTTTTTTCGTATTTCAAAAGACACAAAGGGGCTGGTCTCCCCGTCTCCCTATACATGGTGAGGAATAAGCGACCTGGGTGCAGGTGGGTACCTGTGTGTGTGAGCAGGACGAGGGCCTAGGAGGGGAGTTAGGCAGCATCCAACCTTTCCCAGAGAGAAGCCATCTGCCTGGGCCTGTAACCTGTGTGGGAGCCGAGAAGGGAGAGGGTGGCCCAGACTGGGCTGGCCCCTGAGAGGTCTAGAGGGATAGATGGTGCTGGGCCAAGAAGCCAGGGCGTTGCCTCCTGGGGGAGGTAGAGCTGGTGCCCATTGCAGGGAGAGGAAGCTGGCAGTGTCTGTCTGGGCCGGACTCACTGCCACAGCAGTTGCCCACTTGGGGTCCTTGGGGAGGTTGCGGTGCCAGGGGCTTTGGTGCTTTCTAGTGATGGGACCCCGATGCCAAATGCCCCACTTGCCTAAGCATCACGGCATGGAAGCTGGCCTCCCAGGACTGGAGAAGCCACCTCTCTGCTAGCCGAGGCAAAGGAGCAAGTGCTTTTCTATGTCCAAACACATCAGCTGGGATGGCCAAGTGGCTGTCCAGCCTGGCTGGCCCAGGACACTTCTCACAGCATCAAGGTCCAGTGGGGTTGGGTCAGGGCAGTGAGAGGGGATGGCAAGAGGTACCAAGGAGCTCTCACTCAGGCAGGGGCACAAAGGTACTAAAGTAACATCCACAACCCAAATACCAAAAAGTCTCAATTCAAGGCTCAGTACTGTCCACTACAGGCACTGGCTCCAAACTCCCACCCTACCTCCTTGCAGCCTGCGAGGGTGCTCAGGTGAGCTGCTCCCCAGCCCCTGGGCTAAGGGCACACAGCAGGAGGGTGGAAGTCCAGGGACTTTTCTTAGGCATCAGAAGCTTGTGTATGCCCTCTGCCTTTCTGAGCTAACTTATTATTTTTTTTTTTTTGGTCAAAAACAAAAGTGCAGATCCCTCTGCAGTCTGGAAACCACTTCCTTCTGCAGTGCTTTCCCCTGGGAGTGTCTCAGGCTCAGGTGCAGCGTCACCCCACGTGGACTGCCCTGCAAAGGACTGACAACCACCCCGGCCCATTCCCCAGCCTCACACATAAATAAGCACTTGCTGCAGCCCAGAATCACATCCAGCGGGAAGTTTCACATGGCTTGGAATCTTTTAAAAAAGGACAGCAAACCGCACATGCACGCGCGCGCACACACATACGCACACACACACGCCCCACCGCCCTACCCACAACCTCAGGCCCAGGGAAGAAGGGCCTGCATGAAAAAGGCCACACATATCAATGGCCAGGTCCCCAGGGCCATAATGATGGTCTGGGCCAGGAGGAGATGGTGGGGCCACAGGACAGAGATGAAAGGAATTCAACAAGACAAAGCGCTAACCTCTCTGTAGTCACAGACATCAGCTTGAGGGGGAGGGTGTGAGTGGCCAGCCAGCAGCTCCCTGGGGTCCAGCCTGAAAGGGAGTGGGGGCTGGCATCAGACCTACTGGGTGGCAGGGCCAGAGAAGGCCTGCTGAGGTTGGATGGCTTTGAATGCGAGGATAGCTGGGTGACAGAGGCAGTGACACGGGCCAGCCTCTCCCCATTCCAGGCAGGGCCAGGCTCCAGCTGCAGCTCTTCCTTCCCTGTGAGCTTGGACACACCAATCCTAAACCAGGAGTGTGAAGGAGGGAGGGAGGAATAGGGAGCAGCAATTCACATCTGGACCATTCTTAGCACAGGAAGCCACTAATTAAAGATGTTATATAGAAAACTACATGTAAAAAAAAAAAAATACAAAACCCAAACCAACCAAATAAATCAGAGGCAGGCAGGCAAACAGTGGGGGTGGGGGGGGTGGGAGGGTGGAGGGTGGTGACTTAAACACGACTCGGTACTTTGGGAGGCCCCCATATTCCATGCCTGGCTGGATCTTTTTCTAGAAGCGAGAGTGAGAAGATTGGAAATCTTTTTGTACATTTTTCTTTTCCTCTTTTTTTTGGCCTTTCCTTTCTTTTCTCTTTTCTGTGGTCTTGGGTGCTCCTGGCCCTGGGTAGGGGGATGGTCAGTTGGCCAGCACGACGGGCTGGAATGGCTGGCTGGGATACTGCATGGTGTTCAGGTTGTAGCTGAGGCCTTCCACGAAGGGTGTCTTCTCCAGGAAGAGGCTGTTGGCACCACCTCCAAATACCTGCGTCATGTCGAAGCTGCTGCTGTTGCAGGTACCAGCCCCACTGCCCCCAAAGGGGGCTGGGGTACCACTGCCCTGGCCATCAGCTCCATCAAAGAATAGGCTAGGCGAGCCACTGCCGTTGTACACGAACTCCTTGGCATTGGGCGAGAGCTGGGACTGAGGGGCCGGGTTGGCTGTGACGAAGTTCAGTGAATGCATAGACAAAGAGAGGCTCTTGTGCTTCAGCAGGTTGTTGGTGGGTGAGCGAGCCATGCGAGGCTGCTGCTGTGGTGGCTGCTGGCCACTTGCCCCACTGCTGGCCACACCCGCCCCACCTGGTGCCCCGCCACCCTTCTTCATCTTGGTGGAACCAAATTTGGTGGCAGCAAAGGAGGCGGTGGTGAAGGTGATGGGCTGGGAGGAGCGGGGGATGAAGGTGGGGCTGGGCGACTGGCCGAAGGATGGTGATGGGGAGTTGGACAGGGAGCTGTCCTGGCTACCGATGGGCACAAACACCTGGGCGTCAGGATTGAAGCTGCTCTTGATCTCCTTGTCAAGCTCTGGGGCACCACAGCCCTCACTATCATCCAAGTATAGCACTTTGACAGCCCCCTTCTCACCAATCTGGTAGGATACCTCAAAAGGGTCAATCCAGACGCTCAGCTCCTCAGGCACATTGGCCCGCACATCCTCCACTGCCAGGCCACTCCGCTTGGCAGCCAGCTCCACCACGGGGTCCACCATCTCCCCAATGTGGACACAGCGGAAGCCAGAGCCCTTCAGTGGCTTGTCAGGGTACCAGTGGCCTTCATATTTCTTTTTCAAAAGCCGCTCTAGCTCCTCTCCAAACAGATCTGCCCGGCGTCGGGGCAGCTTGTTGTACAAGTAGGAGATGATGAAGTTCAGGGCCACTTTGATCTCCAGCTGCATGGTCCTTTCCTAGGCAGAGAATCAGCACAGGGCACGTGTACAGGCCAAGGGCAGTGGAAGGAGATACAAGGTGGGCAGCCTTGGGCTCCAGACAGCTCTGGGAAACAAGAAAGGAGAGGCACGATGAGTAGATAGGCAGAAAACTGGTGGTGACCAACAGCAAAGGACAGACAGAAAAGCACCAACCTGGGATTACACAGACCCAAGGGCCCATTTCTGCTCCACCAGTGGCTAGCCTAATGGCATGACTGTGGGCAAGTCACTTTCTTCTGTGCCTGAGTTTCCTCATCAGTAACGTGAGCTATCATAAAGGTAGTTCAAGGAGGTAAATTGCCTCATGCTGTACTTGGCAAATTAGTAGGCCCTTGATAAAGTTAGCTACTATTTTAAAGTGATTCTAAAGAAATGGGGGAGCTGTGGATTCCACCATTTTGAGAAATTCAGGTCACCATATGAGTGACACCAAAAAAAAAAAAAAAAAAAAAATCAAGTCCCTAATGCAGGTGAAGGGAAGGCTCTCACTCTCTCCATTATATCTCAGTGAAGTCATGCCCCCAAACTGTCACAGGCCAAGATGTAAGTGTAAAATCTTTAGTTGTCCTCCTTAAATGGAAAGGGATACAGGTCACTGAACAGGAAGGAGCACTGCCAACATTTTATTGGGGGCTTGGCCTCCAGTCACATCCATCTGTCACCCAGGGCCCCACGGGTGTGTACACTTACTGGCTCACTCTGGGTTTAGAGAACAGATTTAAGAACTCCAGTGTGACCAAGGCTTACGTGTGCATCCAGAGAACCTCCAAGAATAAGATGAGGGCACGAGCCCCAGGAAAAAGGCAAGTAAGTCTTGTCAAAACCAGAGATGTAGGCCAAAAAGGGAACAACTCACTGGGAATGGCCCCAGGGAGAGGGAAGCAGAACCCAGTAGGCCAGCAGAGTTAAGAGCAGCACTAATGTGGCCTAAGAGAATCTCCGTAGTTTCTGGCAAGCGTGTACGTGATGAGGGTGGTAGAAGAAAGAAATTTTCCATCACCCTGCAGCCTCCAGCAGGGACCCATCATCACTCGGTCTCCCAGGGACTGTCTGACCACCTGTCCTCGGCACCAGATCAGATTTATCAAATGTTTGGAGATCCCTGGAGAGAAGGCAGCCCAAGATAAACACTCAGATTGTTATTTTGGGATTCTCTCACAGCCAGATCCCACTGAGGTCAAAAAGGTTTATTCCCTAGGCCCGGGCCAGCCTCATGTCTCAGGAGGATGATCTATGAGGTCCTGAGAGCCAGTGATCCTAATTTCACTTTCTCCAAATGGGCAGCTCCGGGCTCATGCTGGGGGAGAAACTGATCTGAAAGGGACATGTTTAAGGGGCAGCAGGGCCAGAACATGTTCCTAACCAGACCACTGGGCAAGGCAGTGCTGCTGAGCTCAGCACAGAGACAAGATTGATCCATGATCCGTCAAGGGCATCTTCTGTCCTGCAAAAAACTCAGGGCTAGATTTTGATTAAAATCCTTTCTGGATCCAGCATGAAGTATCCAGGTACCAATTTTAGGCTTGGGGATCTTTAGTTTTTGAGAACAACTGCCCCAACACATTTCCTTATAATTCTTAGGCCTGGGCCCATGGCTTCTAGGGGCATTTTTTAGGACCTAATCTCAGACAAAAATTTCTGGGGTGAACATATCAGAAAAGACGCACTGGGTCAACCTAGAGTAGCATATGACAGTGGCTAAATCCAGTCTAACCCTCATTTCAGGTCTGAGGAACAGAGCTGTCACATGGGGAGTCAGCAGAGGCATAACTCTGCCCCTCTCCCAAGAATGCTCAGGATGCCCTTCTCCCTGCCTCCAAAACAGACTTCATCTCCAAATGCCTGCTTATGGTAACATAGATCAAATCCAGGGCCCTTTTGGGTTTAAAAAGAAGGAGAACAGTAAAAAGAATAAGGGGCTTTCTGTTTATGAGACTAGGGCTAATCACTAGATGCAAAGCTAGCCACCAGAACTGTGGACCTCCTCTCAAGAATGGAGGCCTCAGAGGGTCACAGTGGTCTTCCAGAAGTGTCCAACATGGAGCTGACTAAAAAGTTGTGCAGAAAGCTGACACTGGTTCCCCAGGAACAGGCATTTTCAAAACGTTTGAAAAGTAAGACAGACTGAAGTTGACATATGACACTTCTCCGAAGGCAACACATGGCCTCTTAAAATATGCCTCTTGGTATTTCACCCATAGCAAAGGGCTTCTACACCTTTCTAGGCCTCCTCAAACTTCGCTGCATAATTGCCTTCCAAGTTAACCACCCTGAACAGTTCAGCCTCAAAATGGAAGCACTTTCAGTGCAGGCCAAAGTCATTGGGAAATAAGCCTCCCACCCCAAAATACAATAGAACCACTGTCATCAGCCCTGCCTAGCTAACCATTTCTGCAGCATAAGCAACTAAAGCTGCACACCAATTTATACCTCAGTGATGTTGTCGCACAAATAAGGAAGCATATAATGCCACCTTTGCCTCTTTAATTGGAGAACAGGCCAGGCCAGATGGCTGTGGGGTGGAACCTTACAAAAATGTTGGACAGCCAGAATGAGATTTTCTGCTCTATCAGCTCAGGCTCTAATTTTGACTTCAAGAAGCTTATGGAGCAGAGGATTAAAGCATCAGTGCTGTCTTTAGCTAAAGATAGAAGTGACCATTCAGATGAGTTTGTTCATTTTTAAAAAAGCTACAAATTCTACACAGTCTATATTGAAAATATTTATGGAAGTGCTGTAAGATTAGGAAACTTAGAAATAACTACCGTTCAAACAAAAGGAACAAGTAGATTCGTTAAACAGCTGCAGAGGACTGACTTGGGCACAAAAGGCCAAAAAAGGGGGTAAAAAAATAAAGCTTAAGTGTTTAACAATAGCAAAGTCGCCCCTTTGTCAATACATTAAAAAGTTGCAAACGTTAGAGTAAATTCTGCCAGATTTCACTAAGAATCTTATCCTCCTTCATTTGTTTACTTCCAGCAACAAAGTAAAACCTGGATTCAGATCCCTTGTGCTGGCTTGTGTTTTAAGAGTAAGTGCCTAAGAGAAAGACAAAGATGGGGGAAGAAATGGGGCGTGAAGCTGGAAAGAGGCCTCAGTCAATGCAGATAACATAGAGAACTTCAGACAAAAATGTGAAAAAAGGCTTTTAAGGAAAAAAAAGAATTTTAAAGAGGAAAGGAATGATAATGGTGAAAGAATCTATCCGGCCCAAACCTATAAAAATACCAGGCACCACAAAGCCTTAATATCCAAATCATCCTACAGTTAAGCACTACGGCATTCAAATAAATGAGTGTGAAAAGGGGGAGAGGCCCTCAATTCTAACAAGGCCAGTAGGTGTCACAGACTGGGTGGCCACAAGTGCCTTGAAGCTGGCAGAGCAGTGACAGGCGAGAAGGGGACCCGCCCCATTCCGCTGGTCTCCGCTGCCTGGACCTGTGTGTGTGGGTTTAAAGGCTTCCAGGACTTGTGCCGACCGAGTGCACCACGCCGCCCAGAGTCTCACATCACCTCCCCTAAATATAGACCACTGGGACAACACTGGGTCTGACTTCAAGACTCCCTTCGACTAAGAGGTTCCTCTCGACAGCACTCCAGGTTTCTCAGAAGCAAAGACTCAATCCCAACGTAGACGGGGAGGCGGGCGGTGAGGGCACGCTCTGCACTCTGGGAATCGTAGTCCTCGGTACAAGGCCGGAACAAATGACCTACTTTCTCTGCACACTACACTTCCCTGCGTGCTTTGCGAAGGCTCAGCCGGCTGAACTACGCATGCCCGGTAAGCGGAGCGACCGAGGGCCGGACAACCGAGGAAAAGTTTCCGATGCACATGCGCGCTGGAGCGGACGGGCGCCCCGCACCCCCCCATCGCCTAATGCATTTCATACAAATTCTACCCACAAGGCCTACTCCCCTTATTGTATCACCCCACCGTATCCATTTCTAGGCTTTAGGAAAGGCCGAACTTTCCCCCCCTTTCCCTTCATCACCTCTCTTGACTGCTGAAATAGGAATCTGCTTCTAATGAGTTTTTTCTGGGTGAAGGAGGGTAAACTGGCATAGATAAGGAAGGTCGCGTCTCCATCCTCCCCACTCTCCCAAATCTGAATTCCATGGGCTGCCGCGGTACGTCTGGAGTTGCTGTTAGGGACGGCAGATTCCAAGAGAAAAGAGCCTTTTTCACCTAATGCCCAGCGGGCTAGGCTCCATCACCTCCACAGCCGGGAAAAGAAAGGCAGAAATTAAACCCAGTTCTCCCGTCTTCTTGGCCAAAGAAATTCCCAGTTAAGCTGTGGGGAGGCGCCGGTCGACAATGAGAAGGCCCGACGCCAACAGGGGCCAAGCCTCAACCCACTTCTAATCCAAGTCTAAGTAACCAGACCCGGGCGAGGGAAATGGGAAAAGGTTCCCCAGTAGGGAAGGAAAAACTGTACATCTAACACCTGAACATCTTCTAATACTTAAAATTCCGTGTGTGTCTCCGCCCACTTCAAGGCCTGCTCCAGAACCAGACTTACCAGATCCTCAGCAAAGCTCCCCTACTGGGTGTTAAACCTCCCTAATCCTTCCTCCCACACAAGCTTCTTTTTCCCTGTGCTTCAGAAAGGGATGGGGGCAGGCGCCTAAGAAAGCAGCAGGGGTGTTTTTCCGCTGGGAAATCAGAGATGAGGGACCCACTCCCAGGGCAGGGTCACAAGGGAGAGGAATGTTAGATACTGAGCAGGCACCCAAGACCTCGTCCGCTGTCCCCAAGTTGAAGCTTGCTGTGTGGAGTTCAGGTTCCTCCTTGGGCAGGGAGAGTCTGCCGGCTGCCCCTCCTCTCTCTGTAGCCTCCTTCCCTTCCCCAGATTTCTGGCCAAGGGCACACACAGTTCACGCTCTGGACAGGAGGGGAAACAGTTTAGGAGTCGAGCCTCCCAGGCACCTCACTGAAACCAACCAGAATTCACTCACTGGTGCTGCTCTATGGGTACTTTTTCCACCCAGTTTTCCCTTAAACGCTAAAAAGTATAAAGAGCTTAAGCCGAAACGGTGAATTCTGGCTCACTGGCCCAAGGACAGTCTCCACTGACCGGTCCCGTTGCTAGAAAGGAGGTGTCTGACCTCCATCCCTCAGGCTCCACAGAGCCAGAAATAAATCCTACTATTACCACCCTTCTTCCCCGCACACGGGAAAAGCAGCAGAAAAACAAGGCCTGGATCCCCTTCCTTCCTCTGATTTATTATTTAACAGTGGGGGGAGTTATGTTTCTTTGGAGAACAAGGAAAATCTAGCGGGAATCTGGGATATGAAGAACTGGGGGAGGCAAGGAAGAGAGGAAATGCACCCCACCCAGGAAGGGGCCACACTTGGAACTGGAAGAGGACTCTTGGGTACCCCAGGATCAGAAATGGCATGGGGGGAAGAGGAGCATAGGAAAAAGGGAGGAGGCGTCGAGAGGGAAGGAAGAAGGGGAAAGGAAAATGCTGGCCAGGCGGGGGAAAGGGGGGCGACAGCAACGTGGTGTCCAGCAAAGCGAAGTGCAGGAGTGGGGCGGGGAAGGGGTAGGCGCTCGGGCCTGTCGGGTCTCAGGGTGGTCCCCCGCCCGCACGCTCCCCACTCACTCACTCGGGTCTCCGCGGCGGCGGGGCGCTCTGCCGGCCGCGGGGCGGCTTCTCCCTCCAGGGTGGTCCTGAGCGCGGGGCGGAGTCGCTCTCCCTTCCTTCCCGGGCGCCACCGGGCCGGGGGCCGATGTGTCCTTTTCGTCGTTGAGGGTCAGGGGACGAACGAGGAGGGGCTTATGGGCTATGACTCTCAATAACAATTCTTTCAGCTTTTTGGAGGTTGGGATCGGTGGCGGGGGGACGGAGGGAGGGAGGGCGGGCCGGCCGGCAGCGACGGCGCGGGGATGGCCGGCGCGGGGATGGCGGACCCAAGGGTGGCTCGTTTCGCTGGACGGAGGACGGTCGGGGTTTTGGCCGGCGGGCAGCCCTGCCCTTCTGCCCAGCCACTCGCTTCCCTCCGCCGACGACCCACACCGTGCCGCGCCCCAGCCCGAAGTGAGCAAAGTCAATGAAAAGTTTCACCCTTAGCAACCCTGCGCACGGATCCGACTTCTCCACCCCTGCGTGATGCGTCCCTCCGCCTGGCAGGGGCGGGGCCGGGCGCCCGGCCGGGACTACTTTTCCGCTGGCCAGCGGCTTAACCCTCTCGTGCCGCGCAGCCCGGGAGGCGCCGGCTATCCGCCCTGCGCTCTCTGTTCTTCAGCAACACTGGCCGGCTTTCCCTCCCTCACAGCGTGCACCGTAGTTATTTCCTGCCCCAAGCCGCTCTCTGAACTCGTGCTCATCGTGTTAGGAGTTTCCCCAAGTAGTGCGCTCCGTGAGGGCAGGGGCCCGCCCGGGACAGGGCTGCTCACGGGGCCAGGCACACAGGGGACGCTTACTTTAGCTGTGTTGGAGGGTCGAATGTCGCGGGAAAAGGGACAGCATCGCCGGGCCCTGCGGGAGCTCTCCCCGCTGAGTCTTCAGCCCAGCACCCGCCTCGGCGCCGGCGGTTCGGACGTTTGCCCGAACCTTTCCCCCGAGGCATCCCTCCATCCCTGGGCGCCTGGCCGCCCCGCAGCTCTCGGATCGCCCGTTACGGTGTCTTCGCGGGTGGGGAAGCTGAGGGAGCAACGCGGGCTCTGGAAGCTTTTCGGACCTGAACTCGAGTTGGCCTGAGTCTTCCGAGCGCCTCATGCCTCGTCGAGGGACTCATAAGGTCAACGGGAGGACCAAGAGGAAACTGGGGCGTGGGGCACGCTGTGCGGGAGGAAGAGGAGGCGAGGAAGAGCCCGACGGCGAGGGAAACGAACCGAGTGCTATAATTAACCCTCCATTCGCTGTTTTTGGTGTCCCCTTCACGCGCAAGGACGGCCTCCCTCTCTGGACGCCCGGGTTATCTTTTCCCGCCTGGTGACGCCAGCAAGGGGCACAAGGGAGAGAGAGCCACGTTACTGTTCTTCCAGTAACAGCTCCGCCGGCGCGGGGTGACGCCTGCCCGTGCAAGGGGCTGCGGAGCAAGGCTCGCCGAACCCGAGACGGGGCGCGCCAGGCCTGGCCACGCGGGCCACTCTGCCTCTTTGTGACTGTGGGGGACGCAGAGTTGGGGGTAGCGAAGCTTGTGCTCTGAGGTCACAGGGAGACTGGACTGCCAGACGGCAAAGCCCGGGGCGCCTGGGGGATTGCGTGTTTGGTCCGCCCTTATCCCTCCTTAGCTTGCCCATTCCCCAATTCTCCTACCCCCCGCCCCCACCTTTATTCTCATTCCGTACAGTTCGGCTCAACGGTAGCCGCCGAACCCACGTGGGGTGGCGAGATCCAAAAGTTTGCAGCGACAATTTTTTTTTTCCTTGATCACTTTTTTTGGCAAGGGCAGAAAGCAACGGTAGCGTGGGGCTTTAAATGCGCTTTCCTTGACTGCAGCAGAGAAATGCCGGGCTGGAGGGCAAACTCCACGGGGACAGGGCGGGAGGAAGCCTGAGCGTCCCCATCCCCCTCACTCTGAGGGCTGCAAGCCTGGGGCACCTCCAGGGACTACTTGCCTCCTGCGTCAGGAGTGACAGAGCGTCACACAGACGCCCCCTCCGCCTTGCCCCGCTGCATCCTCCCCTTCTTTCTCCTCTCCTCCCTCCTCTCCCCTCCCCAAGCGTGTTCCGTCAAGCAGTGAGACTCAGCCGATCCGCTTGGTGCCAGAGCACAGAAATCTAAAAATATAGCCGGCGTGTTAGCAACAGCCTTCCCATTGGTGGGGGAGCGGGGAAAGGCGGTGTCTGGTTGGGTTTTGGATGCAGCCGTGAGGACTGGGCCATGGGGAGTGTGCGTTTGCTCAGTGAGGCATGGCAAGGGATGCTGGTATTTGTAGTCATTAATTTAGGCAGCCGTGGAACTACGTAGGTTTACATTCCAGTTCTGCCACTCACTGTATGATCTTGATTTAATGCAACCAGTCTCTTTACAGCAAACCTGTTTCTTCATCTATAAAATGGAGATAGTGTGGGGGATTGAATATGATATTGTATGTAAAGCCTGGCTCAAATATTTGCTATTCTTAATTTAAAGGTAACCATTCGGGCGAAATTGCAACCTACATATCTTGCATATCCAGTGCTCAGTTTGATGTGCATTCTCCAATGGGAAACTTTCCACGACACAACGACAAAGGTGAGGGTGAACTGAGACGAGTTGTTTTAGGGTATCTCAGGAGGGACGGATGGAATATATAAGCAGATAAAGGGTAGCTGTCTCGTACGTTCCGGACAGGCTGATTGGAAGGCAGACTGAGGAAGGCTTGAGTTTCAGCCTATTTGTGCTTTTAATCGAATCTCCCCTGCAGTGCTGGAAACATTCCAGCCCTGAGCATCACTAAAACAAAAGGAGAAATCCAGCCTCCTTGGTGGGACCTCTGGGTAAAGGGTTAGGATATAAATAGGAAAAGATAAAATAGAGGGAACAAAAGGTAAACATCCTTCTTAACTGCTGCTGTCTCCATTTATCATGTGGCGAGGAAAAGAGTTTTTCTCCCCAACAGGTGATTTCATTCTGCCTGGACTTAATTACTCAAGCATTCCAGATTCCCCTCCCGTTTTGAATAATCGTATGTTGACTGGCACACACCATGCTTTCAAAATGGTGAGCTTCCTAAGCAACCATGTAAGGGTGGAGAGGGTGGGAACAAGTCTCCTGAGAGTAAGCAAGTTATGCCAGGCGTTTTGGTGCCATGACAAGTCAGGCTGGTCATAATTGGCCCCAATTAACTCTCAGGAATGAGTCATTCTCTCAAACACACATGCCAGGGTGAGAAATTTTGTATTGTTTCTTTGAAGTTATCCAAGAAAATAGTTTCTCAATTTGATTCTTCTGATCCACTGCTCCAGCTGGGCAGGAGCAAAGATAGTCACAACAGAAACTGGCTTTGGAGAAGAATGGCTGCTGAGGGCAAATGATTTGCTATTTATTCATCAAGACTATGGTTTCTAGTAAAGTAAGGTAAGTGAACAAACCTGTCTTTTGCTAAGACACTAAACTGCAGTATTCAAAGAAAGTATACAGGCCACTTGGGGATAAGTTGATAAGGAACTGAGTAATTGGGAAAAGATGGAAATATTTGGAGTCTTTTTTTAAGGCAGGAAAATTTCAGCCAAGTCAAAGATCTTTCATCTTTATGTCCTAACTTCACTACTATTGAAAAACTACATGTCAGATTAGAGTGACATATAGTCTTTCTGAAATTTAGTCAGTTCAGTTTGATTCCCTGGGAAGTTAATTTTAATTTAGAAGCTGCTATTTGGCAGGCCATGGTCCACATCTGGTGGATGTATTTTCTTGGCATATACTGACATACTACATTTTAAAAAGTGAATTGCCAATATTTAAAAATCGTGATATTGCACAAAAATATCTTAAATTGCCACTTGTCCTAAATTCAGAATATCTGGCAACACTGGGCATTCAAGCCGGCAGCAATCGTCTGGAGTTGAATAGCAACTGTCTCCTTTAGTCAGGGCCTGTCTCTGGTTCCCTAAGGTCCCTACCACTCCCAGACATTGAGGCTGAGGGTCACATACCATTTACCATCATGCTTGGGCTATTCTCACATCCCTTCCTTTTCTTTATGTATTTTTTCTTTTTTTCTTTCACTCATAGCCCTCAGAAGGAAACCCCTCCCTTTTTAATCAGTGATATTACTCACCTAGACTCCTGAGTTGGTGACCCCTTTTTTGGTTCAATTAACAAGTAATTGCTTGAGTGGTTGCCTATTGTGTGCCCTGCCATGGAGGGAGAGGCAAAAGGAACTCAGGATCTTATTTATGATCTAGTTAATTCTTTTTCAACTCAGGATCATCATCCATTAGTGGGGTCATAAAATTACCTGACTTAATGGATTTCAGCCAGAAATTTTAGAATAGAATGGAATAAAATGAGAATATCAGAGTATAATACACACAGTAAATATTGTTTCATGAAACTTTTGTTTCTGTTATATGCAGGTACTCGACACAAAAATAAAATACAAATGAGAGAAATTGTTGTGGGGTATGGTGCATCTGGAAGCTTCCATGAGCTGTCAGGAGCCTGGAAGGAAGAGGTACCTAATTGGCCAGTTAACGTGAAGGCGGAAGGAAGGAAGGAAACAAATAGCCAAAGAGAAGTCAGGGAGTATGCAAAGAATGTCCCTTCAACTGCCAGATGGAGTGAGGAGCACAGAGAGAAGTGAGGTGAGGAAAACCTTGGGGGCAGGGGAGGGAGGGAACTATAGGGCCTTCAATGCAGCACTTAAATTTTTGTCTATGAAGTAGAGGACAATTGTAAAAGAACTACCATTTATATAAAGCCTTCCTGGTATGGGTCTGGCACTTACAGTCAATTTTTTTTTTTGAGACAGAGTCTCCCTCTTTTGCCTGGGCTAGAGTGCCATGGCATCAGCCTAGCTCACAGCAACCTCAAACTCCTGGGCTCAAGCGATCCTCCTGCCTCAGCCTCTCGAGTAGCTGGGACTACAGGCATGCGCCACCATGCCCGGCTAATTTTTTCTATATATTTTTAGTTGTCCGATTAATTCTTTCTATTTTTAGTAGAGACGGGGTCTCACTCTTGCTCAGGCTGGTTTCGAACTCCGGAGCTCAAACAATCTGCCCGCCTTGGCCTCCCAGAGTGCTAGGATTACAGGCGTGAGTTACGGTCAAACTTAATATTCACAACCTGAAGAGGTAGATGTTATCCAGAAACACAGGCTAAATGGCCTGCTGAAGGTCAATAACAGAGCAGAATTCAATGCAGGTTTGATTATAAAGCCCACACATTACACCATTTTTTTTTTTCAAGAGCAAGACTACATGTAGTAAGTGAAATGTTTAAAAGAGATTAAATTGCCACATGTATATATATTCTCGACAGTGAGAAGCTGGAAGCAGCAAGACACCCATCCTTTCTAGAACTGAAGATATACCAAACACTGAGTATTTAATAAATAATGACAGCAGAAATTATAGTAATAATAATCATAAATCCAGGAAAGGGAACGGCTTTCTCAGGCTGAGATGAGTTCAACTACCTACGTAGGTAGTGCTAATTTCAACAACAGAGACAAAAACACCAGTAATTCCTAAGATTGTTCTGATTTTTTGTGGCCATCCACAGATGGCTGAGATTATTCTAATTCTCTTCACGGAATTATATACTGTCAGAGGCTAAAATTCAGTTTGTATATGATGTTTTCCCAATAGAGAATTTGGTACTTTCATTATCCTAACTTTTAAAATTGAAAAGGAATTATTCTAAAGTCCAAGGTAGATAAAAAGTAACTTTATCTGAGGTATTAACTCATTCTTTGTATTCAATTTTTCTCTTGGTCTCTGATGAGAGAACAAACCAAGAATGGGATTACAAAATTAGATGACTCTCAGAGGAGCAGGTTTTAGCAGAGTTCACTGGGCTGAGTGAGGCTGGATTTGCCCCACTGCTGATCAGTGTGGCGGGGGCATGCCCTTTGAGAATCTACTGGGCATTAATCTTAAAAATTCCTAGCAAGGCCTTTTAGAGTCACACACATTGAGGCTGATGGAGTGCAGTTAAGGTGGTGTTTTGCTGAAACTAAGGAGTAGCTTTTGAAACATTTGTAGATGCAAGATGTCACATGGACTAGGGTGGATAATAAGCAATTGAAAAAATAATTGAATTTTTTTGGTAAAACATTTAGACTCACATTACATATTAAAACTATAAATAAATTTATAAGTGATTCTGAAGTTATAGAATTAATTACACATTCTAATTATAATCTGAAAATGATCTGGTCTCTGTACCTCTTTTGACATATAACTGTCTTAGTGTTTATATAGTGTTTATATAACTGTCTTAGTGTCTGTTGTTTATTAACAGAATAGCTGAAACTGGGTTATTTAAAAGAAGTGAAATTTATCTTAACAGTTCTGGAGGCTAGGAAGTCCAAGGTTAAGGACACACATCTGGTAAGAGCCTTCTTGCTGGTGGGGATTCTCTGCAGTCCTCAAGACAGCACAGGGCATGACATGGTGAGATGGCTGAATGTGCTAGCTCAGGTCTCTCTTCCTGTAAATCCACCAGTCCTACTCCCGTGATAACCCATTATTCCATTAATTCACGAATAGATTAATCCATCTATGAGGCGAAGGCCTCATGACCCAATCATCTCTTAAAGGGCCCATCTCTCAATACTGCCACACTGGGGATTAAGTTTCAACATGAGTTTTGGAGGGGACGTTCAAACCATAGCAATAACTCCTGCCTGATGATGTAGAAGTCCTCTGAGCTCCCCAAACACACCACCCTGTTCAAGACTGCCTTTGCTTAAATTAGTTCCCCCACACAAATGCCCTTATCTGCCTACCCCACCCTCTTTGGCCTGTAGGTTCCAGCATATCCTTCAAAGCTCAGTTTATTATCCAGCCTCCTTGGCTTTAACCATTCAATACAGGACACCTGCTACCTACTGGGCAGAACAAACCTGGTTCCTGCCTTGCTGGATCACAGCCTAGTAGCTGAGTCACTAATCACTTAATGCTTTAAGAAAATACATAGGATGCTATGTGGAAGTACAAGGGGAACTCAGATTTGGAGTCTGGAGAGGTATCTTTCAGGAAATAAGGTCTGAAAGGTGAGTAGGAGTTAGCTGAGTAACAGGCCGGGGTGTGTGAGTGTGTACCAGCATTATAGAGGGATCAATAAAGCAGCAGCAGAGGCAGAGGAAAAGCAGGTGAGGAACTGATAAGGAGCCCCAGTGACTGGAGTGCAGAGAATCGGGTGGCAGAAGCACTAGGAAGCCATAAGGATTCTCTAACCCTGTGGCTGTGACCTTGGCCTGCCTTGCAGAGGTGCTCCTAAGCCAGGCTAGGAACCCTTCCTCTGCATCCTCCCGTTACACTGGAACTGCTTCTGTTAGGCTTCCATTGATTCCTTGAAGGCAGATTTATTTCAATTTTGGATACTCAATACATCATAAACAATCAAAATTTCTGTTGACTTAAACTAAAACCCAGGATAAGAAGTCAAAAGATCCCATTTTTTCCCTTGGCTTTGCTGCTAAGTTGCAGTGTAAACTTGAGCCAAGTCCCTGGATTCCTCAGGACCTGACACCTCTTTGTCAAATCTGTGGTGTCAAAGACCTCCTTGACTGGCCATCTCAAGCTGTTAGTGCAACTCCTTAGGATAACTTGCTCATCACTTTAGTGGGCAGAAATGACAGTTAGGGTAAGGGATTTTGTCTGAATCTGCCCTTGGACTATTCATTTATTTTAAAAAAAATACTTTCTCAAAATGAAACATACCCTTAAAGTGTAGTTTATGAGACAAATCGAAGTTGACTCCTCCTAACTCATCAATGTGGTTTAATTTTGTCTCATTCTCTCCATTATTGGAAGCCATCTCTTCAGTTCAAAATTACAAGTTGGACAGGAAGGAAAAAACAGTGTGTTCCTAAAAATGACTTTGCTTTTACCTAAAATGAAAGGCATGGGTGGTTTTGAATTACTTCCAGTGGTAACAGGAGGACAAGGTGCTTAAGGAAGCCCACTAACTCTGTTTTGAATTACAAATTCCTGGGTGACTAAAATAAATTCCTAGAATTAAAGTTAAATGGGGAAAGGTGACTGACTGCCAGAAAATAAACGCCAGCTTTATTAATGTAATAGCAACAGAAAGGGTTTCCAATTTCTCTGAAGGAAAATAACATGAAACCAGCACTGCCTGGTGAGTACTACAAGATTACAC
>RJWJ010009904.1:0-48658 GCA_004363605.1 Indri indri | reverse complement strand
AATTTTTTTCTCTATGTCCTTATTCTATTAGCTTTTTATCTAGTTTTTTGAATTTTTTTGACTTTTTAAACTTTTTTCGTTGAAAACAAAGACACAAACACACATTAACCTAAGCCTACACAGGGTCAGGATCATCGATATCACCATCTTCCACCTCCACATCTTGTCCCACTGAAAGGTCTTCAGAGGCAATAACACACACGGAGCTGTCATCCCCTGTGAAAACAATGCCTTCTTCTGGAATATCTCCTGAGGGACCTTCCTGAGACTGCTTTACAGTTAACTTTTTTTATAAGCAGAAGGATTACACTCTAAATAACAAGAACAAGTATAGTATAGTAAATACGTAAATCAGTAACATAGTCGTTTATTGTCATTATCAAGTATTATGTACTGTGCATAATTCTAGGTGCTAGACTTTTATACAACTGGCCATGCAGTAGGTCTGTTTCCACCAGCATCACCACAAGCATGTGAGTAAAGCATTGCGCTGTGACGTTAAGACAACTAGGACGTCACTAGGCCATAAGAATTTTTCAGTTTCGTTATAATTTTACAGGACCACTGTGGTATAACTGAAACATCATTACGTGAAGCATGGCTGTATTTTGGGGTCACAGCTCCTTGTCCAAAACTATGCTCTTTCTCATCCCAATCCAAGTATTTCCAGCAGTGGTGTCTCAACTGTCATCTAGATCACGAAGACCACGAGGGTAGAGGCTGCCTTATTCAATATTATACCCTCAGGGCTCCACTCACATGGCCTACAAAGCCAAAAAATGTTTACTGTCTGGCACTTTACAGAAAGAGCTCGCTGACCCCTGCTAAAGTTTAAACTGCAGAACCACAGCACCCCTTAGTTGCTAAAAGGAAAAGAAAAAGAAGCTCTGAAAATTCCCAGGTACAGAAAGTAATAATATTTAATGCTCATTTTATAATAATTGAGACTTTTGTTGGTACATTTTACATATAATATGTAACAACATATTTACAAAGTTCTTTTACACTTGATTCCATCCACATCTGGATGAGGTAACAGAGTGATTATATCCCCATTTCACAAAGGATAAAGAAATTAAGTGACACATTCTGACAGATCAAATACTATTTAAAAATTTGATGTCTGATTGAATTTTTTCATAACACTCAGTTATTGAACAAAAAACAAACAGAAACCAACTCTGCCTTACACCCCTATTTCTTCTCTACCATTAAGCAGGTTGGTATGTGAAGGTCTCCAGCATTGGGCTTTGAAGAGTTCTGGTTTATAAAATTTCCATGCTGGAGGCACTATCATCCTATTACAAAGGTAGAGTTTATCTCATTTAAATCTTTTTGGGCCCCATTATCTGGAACAGCTCTGCCTGTGCTCCAAAAAATATTTGCAAAATGAATAAATTTGTGAGGGTCCTTGTTTCCCTTTGTAAACTCTCAGTCTCAGTGTTTCCCTATTGGAGAGTAGCTATTGGTATATTCTTTCACGTGCTTCTACAAATGCACCCCAAGTCCATATTTTACTGCAGAAGGCATGTGAGTTTCGGTCTCTTCATAGGTTCCTGACGCATATAAAAAAGGCCCCATGTATCCATCTCTGTATGTGACAATAGGACTGGGACCAGAACAAACTGATGACAAATCTCATCACAATCTTCTTCTTGGTAAATTCTGAAATCTGAATGATCCCAGTTCAGGCACTGTCTGAAATGGCTCCTAGTGGTGCATTACCAAGAAATTGGTTGCTTATCAGGCATATTCACATATATATAATTTTTTGTATATAATGAAATTAGCAAATAGAGGGCAAACCATTTAAGAAGGTCCACTGTAAACCATTCAGTCAGGCAGAAGGAGGCAGGGGGCAGACAACATTTGAGACAGAAAACAATTCAGGGCAAGTTCAGCAGATACAGTCACCAGAGATGTAGATTTTCTGAGGGTAATGAATCAGCAAAGTTTATATAGCAAACGTTATTATAGAGAATTAGGATCACTTAGAAGGCCTATAATAAACAGATCGCTGGGCCCCACTCAGAGTTTCCGATATGGGTGTTTGGTCTGGGTGGAGCCTGACAATTTGCATTTCTAACAAGATCTCAGGTGATGCTAAGGCTACTGGTCCAGTGGCCACACTTTGAGAACCATGCTATAGCCTAAAATCCAGACTCTAGACCAGTGCTTCTCCAATTTCTCCAGTTTACTACGCCAATGAATCTTTTTGGAATCTTGTAAAATGCAGACTCTGATTCAACAGTTCTGGAGAGAAGAGGGCTGAAATGTTAACATTTCTGACAAGCTCCCAGCTGTTGCTGACTCAGTATATCTGGCCCGAATAGATTTGATGTTGTCTATAGCATGGGATTCCACACTGTTCCCTAGAACATGAGGCCTACTTTGCAACTGGAGTTAGGCTTTTGAAGTTCCTGTGAAGTTACAGCATGCTCCAAGACTTTAAGTTTGCATCAAGTATTTTTTTTTCCTGAAACCAAGGCCTTTTTTTTTCTTTTCTTCCTCTTCTTCCTTTCTCCCTTCCCTCTTGAATTTACTCTCTGTTCTTCACCTCTCAGCTGTGAAGCTGTTACAAAGTTGAGGAGAGCTCAGTACAGTGAACACAGGTCTAGGAGTCAGGTAACTTGGATTCCAGTTGGGTTCTAAACAGGTGTAAGATATTGGGCAGCTCACAGAATCTTTCTTGGTCTCAGTTTACCCAGCTGCAAAGTGATGTGGCTGTCCTAGGTGATCTTTAAGTTCCCTTGAAGCTCTCAAAGACTCCACTATATTAAATATAATCAAAAGTGCACCCAATACGTGTGCTGCCACCTTTGGGTGGAAAACATAACTTTAGCTGGACCAGACACAACTTGGAAACAAGACACTTTACTGAAACTCATAGCCTGCAGCTCAACGCCAGTTCAATATTTCTTCCATATGATTACAACTCATACTGGCCTCCCTTTAATATGAAATTTCAGACACAGACAAATATAAATTTGATTTTGATGTCATTTGCCTTTATATATATTAAAATATCAACATCCTGATTAATATTCTGTGGATGTTTTTCCCATCCTTAGAAAATTTCCATGGTTTCAGAAAGTTTGAAGCACACTGGTGTATAATGCATTCCAATTAAACCATTGTCTAATTCACTGACCTCAAGAATGCACTACGGAGATACAGAACAAAAATATTGGCATTAGAATAAGATTTAACCTGGATTTGAATGTTTGACCACTCTACTTTCTAACTGTGCTCTTTGGCAAGTCATTTAACTTCACCGTGTCACATTTCCTCACCTATGGAATGAGCGTAAAATATTTCCCTTCATTGTTGAGGGGTTTAAAAAAAATACTGTTGTAAAGTTCTTGACAAAATTGCTAAGACTTTGCAAGTGCTTAATGTGTAGGAGATAGGACCACTGCAAGGCCACCTGTGATGTTGAAAACAAAATGGGCTTTGAAGCCAGAAATTGGTTTCAACCTCTGATTGTTCCATTTTATGACCTTGCACAGGTCACTGAACCTCTCTAAGCCAGTTGCTTCATCTGTATAATGGATGGAGATCAAGATTCTCTGGAGTTGACTGAGGATTAAATTCTATTGCTATGGACTGAATTATGTCTCCCTTCCACCATACCCAGGAAGTGAAGCAAGCATATTTGGGTTTGTAATCCTCTAAAACTCATTTCAATTTTTCACAATCACGCTCTCATCCAATGGAAGGTGGCCAGGATTGGAATATTGTCGCTTATCAGGGGAAGACAGTCTCAAACCCTGTGAAACTGTTTCCTGCCTCAAAGGAGAAAGCACTTTTTTTCCTAAAGAGAGAGGTATCTTTGGAAGGATTTCCACTCAGTGAACTGGAGCCTGGACCTCCCAATAAAAGGGCAAATCCTTTGGCATCACTGGCAGAAGGATGAGTGCAAAAGAAAAAGTTTTCAAAATTTTTTTCTCCCAAGTGCTTAAAGATCGTCTTTGTCTGTCCTCAAATATTTTTTCACAACTTCTTTTCTTAAATCCTTTCCTCAAGGCACTCAACTACCTGCTACTTGCCATATATACCTCATACTTTCCTTCTTCTGCTCTTTGGTCATATTGGTCTTTCCCCTGGGAATTGTCATACCCCAGCCTGTTGTTGCAACATATTTCTCCATGGGTTTCTCATGTTTCTGCACGAGCAGCAGCACCGACTGCTCTTTGTTCTGAATGGTTTTGTGTTTTGTTTTGTTTTGTTGAGATACGGTTTCACTCTGTCACCCAAGCTGGTATACAATGTCATGTTTATAGCTCACTGCAGCCTTAAACTCCTAGCCTCAAGCAATCCTCCCACCTTGGCCTCCCAAAGTCCTGGAATTATAGGCATGAGCCAACGCACCCAGCCTACTGAACTGTTTTTTGAAAGACATTTGTATAGCAAGCAGTCTTGGAAGATAGAGATTATGTCTCCCTCAAGACACAAGCTACCTCCTGCCCATTATAAAAGATGTGGGTTCCCTAAACTGAGGGTTTCTCTCCTCTAACATGACACACTGCAGGTGAAGGTATCATCTGGCCCTCTCTAAATTGCCCCATGGGAATTAGGACTCAGGGAAGGAGCATTTTAAAATGCTGATACGCTAGCTACTGCTTTTGTAGTGAATAATAAACTGTTCTCTGTTTTTAGGAGTCTTATGTCTTCTACCGGCATTCATGAAACAGGAGCAGACTGACTTGTTAGCTATCGCATAGGTATAACTTCAGACTCTTCACAGTTCTTGACACTTATTTCATTCCAAACACCCAAATCCTACTGACATTTTCAAGTTTAGTTCAAATGCTTCACCTTCATAAAGATACTCTGGTTCGTTTTTGTTCCTATCTGTAAAATAGGGATAATAACAGTATCTACTGATTCGAGCTGTTACACAGGTTAAGCAAGTTGATATATATAAAATATAAGTGCTATAAGCATTAGCTGTTAATAATAATAATAATAATAATATATTCTTTTACTCCAAAGAAGTTTATGAAAGGTAGCATAGTATCTTTGGCAAATGACAGAACTGATTCAAATCCTGTTTCTACCTCTGTATAGCTCTGTGACTTCAGGGCAAATGCTTGGCCTACATAGGCCTCAATATTCTCACTATGGAAATGAGGATGATAATTCCTGTCATTTTTGGAAGGTTCTAGTAATACATAAACTGTATATAAACTACATAACACATAATCAATGTTCAAATAAACATGAGGCTAAGTTATTATGACACTTTCTACTTTGTATTCTACTGATTTGTTTATACAGATATTTTATATTTTTTATAAACCTGTAGCTTCATTTTGTAATAAGAACTCCAGTGAATTCATCCTGATAACCCCCAAATGCCTAGCACAAAGAAGGAGTCAATGTGTTAAGTAAGTCACATTTATTCATTCAAAAACATGTATTGATCACTTACTACTTGCCAGAAACTGTTCTATGCATTGGGGTTACATCAGGAACTATTAATTATAAATAGGAGCAGAAAAAAAAATACTAACCCTTAAATTTATTTTTTCCCCTAGGGTTATAAAAACCAGGGTTTGGAAATTAGAATTGTGGTTGAAAATTTGCTTATATAATTTGAGACAAAATGGGGAAGTGCTGTGTCAGGTAAAGCTTATGATTATTGCATTTAATCCTTAACTTCTTTGAAACAATCTTATTTTCTCCACTGTTGGGTTTTTGTTCATAGAACGTTTCAGTTTTTTTCCATTGGTACACAATTGGGTTGATTTAGGTGATCACTTAGATTCTCATTTCTTCAAAAATTCTGCACATTTGCAGTTTTTCTTCTCTGAGCCAGTACCCCACATGCTGTCTTCAGCTTTCTGCACATGGAAATCAACTTTCTCAAGACAAGCCTCCTGGTTCAAGGGTGGTTGGTGGACTCCACCCTGGCCGGGTTTTGGCTGGTATAAAAGGTCTCAGCATTGTGAGTGTAGGAAGGGTGGAGGCTTCCCAATGACCTCACCCTTTCATCACATGAATAAGTCTCTCCCAGAAAACAACCACCCTGAAACTTGCCATCCGGAAAGGAAGGGCCAATTTCAGAAAATCAGCAGCCCCACTACCCATTCATTCAACCGTGGGCCTCCGTGCCCTGAGAAAATCATTTTGCTAAACTGTGGCCTCAGCTACTCTAACATTATGTAAAATACATTGTCATCTCCCTGAGAGGCGTCTGGAAGGACAGAAAGGGAGCCATAATTATAATCATATTTGCAACAATGAAAAGGAGCCTAGATATGTGGCAAAAGAGATTATTTCTTCTCCCTTGACACTGCTAGGTATTAAAGAGACAACAACAGACCTCAGATATTGCCTTTCCTTCTTCTTACTGGGATCCTATGGACAATTTAATTTCTTCTCTGTGTTTATCTTTTGTTAACTCAATCAGCACAAAACACAAGGAACAGTAAACATAAACTTTATTTTATAAGTGTGAGGCAGTAATAACAGCTATCTAGGGAGCCATTCTGCTAATATCGTATGATCCAAAGAAAGGTAAAGGTGGTTTCAGTGTCAGGACCTTCCATTGGGCAAATAGTCCTCAGAAAAATTTCCTTGATTACGTACCAAACAAAGCCAACTTTTCCAACAAGCTTGGCATGTATGAAGACTTAAAAGTATCTGAATCTAATTGAAATGTATTTATATGTATTTAATAAAGGTATTTATTAAGTTTTAAGGAAGTTTAGTATTTCAGTGTCATAGCGCATCTGGTTCTAGACTTCAGACAGGCCTTGGGGTCAGAAGTTGTGGCCTGCATGGTGGCTCATGTCTACAATCCCAGCACTTTGGGAGGCTGAGGCAGGAGGATCACTTGAGCCCAGGTGTTAGAGGCTGCAGTGAGCTGTGACAGGGCCACTGCACTGGGTGACTGAGTGAGACTCTGTCTCTTAAAAAACAAGAAAACTTGTTAGCTTTAATTTCAATAGCCATTTGCTCTACCTTTTAACCAGCTGAGTAAGATGGGCCCGCAAGTCTCCAAAGCCAGCATGTTACAGGAGTTGCACCATTTACCTCAATGAACAGTTGCGTACATGCGATGAGCCAATGCCAAGAGGCTCCCACAGTCACCACGCTCTGTTTGTTTTCCAAAAATAAAGGAATACCTTTTTATTAACAAAGAGGATGTGCTCTAGTGAAACACCATTTTATTGACAGAAATATTGCAAATAAATGCAGAAATAATATATGCAACATAGGAATAATATAGGCAGCGTAGGGATGAATTTTAATGTAAAATGATTTTTATATTATTAAACTCATTCATTTGTCTAGCTGGTCAATGAATATTCATTTACCCTTTCAGGTACCAGCAATTAGGAGCTGAAGAAGCTGGTATTGAAGGAATATGGGCTCTTCCAAATCTAAAAATTCCTGGACCAAAGCAGCAGTTCTCTTAGAGGGGCTTCCCAAACTAGTGAGGGAACTTGGGAATATAGAATGAGAAGACCATCACTTGGTCTTTCGGGGCCCTACCCCACTCCAGAGGATTTGCTTAGAAATGTCCCTCCAGGGTCACAAGAGGAGATCAAGTTTGAGTTCAACATCTTTCCAGCCCAAAGGGTCCTCTCCTCTTATCTATTCCTTATTCCTGCAATTCCTTTCCTTGTGAACTTTATCCTTCTTATCAATTTGGGTTAAGTAAAATAACTACAAATCATTGCTTGATCGACGACTGGGTTTTACTTGAAATGCAATCAACTTATCAATCCACAAGTGATAACTTCTTTATCTCTTTATGAGATCCTTCTTGAGGCATTAGTGTTTCTGTTGCCAAAACCTTGTGCTTAACCACCAGACCATTTGTGTGCATGATGTTGCAGCCTAAGCTTGACTTCTCTGAACTTCCATTTTCCTTTCTACCAAATATCTGTCCTTTCTATGACGTGATGAACAAATGAGACAAGGAATGGGAAAGTGCTTTGGAAGTTGTGGGTGTGATGCGAACATGGGAATGACTGTAATGATGGTGGTTACCTACATAGTGCTCAGGACGCTGACGAGCTGTGTATGTCTCTTCAACGCCTTTCATCCTCAGAACTTAAGCTCCCGGAAAGGAAGCTCTTTATTTTGCTGTCATATCACCAGCCACCCTGTGTTTGTTTAATAAACAAAAGAGTGAATTAATGTCTCATGTATGTTTCCAAGGGCTTTTTTCCTGTTTCCTTATTATTTAATAATAACAACATGAAGAATTGTATTTTCCAAAATCCTTACCAAAATTCAGTTGAAAACTTTGTTAACTCTTAACTTCTTTAAGAGTACTCTTTTGGTGGATTAATAAAATGTGGTATATGTATACAATGGAGTACTATTCAGCTTTAAGAAACAATGGTGATACAGCACCTCTTGTATTCTCCTGGATAGAGCTGGAATGCATTCTACTAAGTGAAGTATCCCAAGAACGGAAAAACAAGCACCACATGTACTCACCATCAAATTGTATTAACTGATCAACACATAAGTGTACATATAAGAATAACATTTATCGGAGGTTGGGCAGGGGGGAGGGGGGACGGGGAGGAGGGGACGGGTATACACAAAGAGTGTGATACGCACCATCTAGGGGATGGACACTCTTGAAGCTTGGACTTGGGGGGGGGCAAGGGCAACATACATAACCTAAACATCTGTACCCCCATAATATGCTGAAATAAAATAAATAAATAAATAAATAAAAACCCTAAAATTAAAAAAAAAAGAGTGCTCTTTTGAACAATGACTATTTATCATATTCTGTTATTATGGGGGCAAAGATATTACATAATATCTCAGTAACTTCATATAGCTGGAAATGTTGAACAAAGATGAATATTGTATTCCCATTCTATGGAAGAGAAAACTGAGCCCAGAAATGTGATTTCTGGTTTCTGGTATGATAATCCATAGCATCCAAAGGGTGGCAATTACAGCTTTTCCTCGGGGCGACACTATCTCCTCTTCTCTCTGGGGCAGGCTGGGTGCCTCATTATGCCCTGCGTTTCTGACTTTCGTGAAATAAGGATGTATTGAGTCAATTAAGTGGATTGCCATATCACTTTAAATGACTTCTGTCAAACGTCCAAGAATAAGGAAGAAGAGAAAATAAATGGGTATAGGGTTCATAAAGATGGAAAGTCAACCAGCAAAGGGGAAGAGATTAAGGTAGGAAGAACTTTCAGTGGCAAAGGAAACCAACAGAGCAGTCGCGTATTCATTTGGGAAATAATGAACTCGGCCACGATGTTCATACTCTGGGGGGAGCAAAGGCGATTGCCACCACTTTGTTGTTTTGTTAGAAAGATACTATTGCCAAAGGAACAGAATGAATCGAAAGATGAGGACTCACTTCTACTTGATTGTCTCTCCTCAAACCACTTTGCAGTCCTCACCAGGTACTTAAATGTGTAAACTATAACAAGTTATAATATTGTATCACTCATATCCATCCAAGATATGTAATTACCGACTGGATACAATTATCAAAGAAACTGAATGGACTGAAAGATGGGAACTCATTTTAGCTTGATTATTTCACCTCAAACCAGTTTGCAGGTGTCACCAGGTACTTAAATGTATGAACAATAATAAATTAGTTGGCCGGGCGCTATGGCTCATGCCTGTAATCCTGGCACTCTGGGAGGCTGAGGTGGGCGGATTGTTTGAGCTCAGGAGTTCGAAACCAGCCTGAGCAAGAGTGAGACCCCCCGTCTCTACTAAAAATAGAAAGAAATTAATTGGACAACTAAAAATATATAGAAAAAATCAGGCGGGCATGGTGGTGCATGCCTGTAGTCCCAGCTACTCGGGAGGCTGAGGCAGAAGGATCACTTGAGCCCAGGAGTTTGAGGTTGCTGTGAGCTAGCATGATGCCACGGCACTCTAGCCCAGGCAACACAGTGAGACTCTGTCTCAAAAATAATAATAATAATAATAATAATAATAAATTAGCAATCTTTTATCACTGATATTAGCCTTAGATCTAATTGCCGACTGGATATCTCCACCTCGGTTTAAGATGTTCGAAACTTAATTTCCTCTCCAATCTCCCTTTTTTCCGACTCCATTAATGTCACCCAGTGGTCAGATCCAGAGACCTAAAAGCCAGCCCAGACTTTTGTTCTTGCACAGCCCTCCCCACTCCCCCCATCACTGCACTGAATTTTGTAGCTTCTGCCTCCTCCCTTTCCCTCTGTCTCTGGCCTTATCCTTGTCCTCCCTTCTTACTCTGCCTGGGATGGAATGAGGACTCCTGACTCCCATTTCTCTGCTTTAGATTTCTGTCTCAATGCATCCTCCACCATGCCGTCAGAGCGACCATTCTAAAATGCAAATGTAATAATATTACTTCTCTTCTCAAGCCCACTGATGGCTCTCACTGAATTCTAGGTTAATATTCCAAGGTAGTAGTTTAGCAAGCAGGAGTTTCCTGACCTTTCCATCCTATCCCCACGATGGCCTGGGATGGTTAATTTTAGTTGTCAACCTGGCTGCGCTAAGGGATGCCTAGATAGCTGAAAAAGCATTATTTCTGGGTATGTCTGTGAGGGTGTCTCAGAAGAGATTGGCATTTGAGCCAGTGGAGTGAGTAAGGAAGATCTGCCCTCACCCAATGTGGGTAGGCACCATCCAATGTCTTGAGGGCCCAGACGGAACAAAAAGGCAGAGGAGAGGAGAGTTTGCTCTCCCTTCTGGAGCTGGGACATCATTCTTCTTCTGCTCTGGGACATCAGAACTCCAGGTTCTCCAGCCTTTGGACTTACACCAACAGCCTCAGACTGAGAGTTACACCATAGGCTCCCCTGGTTTCCAGTCTGGTATAATTCGGATGTCTGTCTCCTCCACATCTCATGCTGAAATTCCATCTGCAGTGTTGGAGGGGGAGTTGAGTGGCAGGTGTTTAGGTCATGCGGGCAGATCTCTTATGAATGGCTTGGTGCCCTCCCCGACGTAACGAGTGAATTCTTGCTCTATTCGTTCACATGAGAGTTGGTCGTTTCAAAGAGCATGGGTACCCCCTCCTCTCTCTCTTGCTCCTTCTCTCTCCGTTTGAAATGCCTGCTCCTCTTTTGCCCTCCACCTTGATTAGAAGCTCCCTGAACCCCTGACCAGAAGCAGATACTGGCGCCATGCTGCTTGTACAGCCTGCAGAACCATGAGCCAAATAAACCTCTTTTCTTTTAAATGACCCAGCCTCAGGTGTTGCTTCACAGCAATGCAAACAGACTAACACATTTGCCTCATGGTTCTCACTCACTCGTTACCATGACGTGGGCACCAAACTGTTCCTGGGGGATCGGCCCCCATAACCCAAACACTTCCCCCGACTCAGCCCCGCCTTCAACACTGGAGATCGAATTTCAGCATGAAGTTTGGAGGAGACAAACATTCAAACCATATCACCAAATAAACCTCTTTTCCTAATTCCCCAACCTCAAGGATTCCTTTATAGCAAAGCAAATGGACTAACATACAGGCCTTTGGACTGGACCTGAGCTACACCACCAACTTCCCTAGTTGTCCTGATTGTGAGACTTCTCAAACCCCACAATGGCAAGAACCAATTTCCATAATAAGTCACCTTTCAAGTGTCTTTCTGCGTATGACCTATGAGCTCTGTTTCTCTGGAGAACCCTAATACACTATGTTTCTAGAGTTTTCTGCTGTCCCTTCCTTTCCTTCCCCACATCCACCTGCCCAAAGCACATACACACTCTTTGATCCATCCAAATTGATTTAGTTTCTCTCTCTAAATGAATCCTGCTATTTTATATTGCTGGGGCTTAGCACAGGCAGTTCCTCTGCCTCAAATATTCTCTGATCCCTTGGGGGTAATTAAAGATTATTTATCCCTTACAATTTCAATCAGGCTTGTCTCTGAGGAGCCTTCCTGGGCAAACAATCTGATAGAGATGCCTCTCCTCTAATCTGTAAATAGTACATATTTCTGTGTCCCAGGACTTTTCACACTGTCCTAGTCGATTTCCTTCACTGGATTATGAGTTCCTTAAGGGAATGAACCATGTTTTAATTAACTTACAATCACTAGGGCCTGGCATAGTGCTTGGAATAAAATGAATCCTCATTAAATATTTGTGGAGTTAATAAATTTTAAAAAAGAACAAATGTATAATAAATAAAATTTCTCTATTTTGGAAAGTTAACACATTAAAATCTAAGGAAAATTGGTTTTAGCAATGTACTATGGTTATGTAAATGTTATCATTGAGGGAAGCTGAGTGAATGGTATACAAGGACACTTTGTACTATTTTTGCAGTTTCTTGCGAGTCTTAGTTTCAATATAAAAGGTATTTTTTTCAACAAACCTTGTCATGGGTTCAAGCCCCATTTGGGCCACCAAATAAATAAATAAATAAATCTAAGAAAAATAACAACTCCATGTAGCATTTAATTTCCTTATAAATTATTCAATAATCGGCAAGCTTTTGAAAAATTAAAATCAGCTGTCCTGTTTTCTTCTAAAAGAGAATGGATAGCATCTTCGGAGAGTCTCTTAGGAAAACTCAGAGGGCCTTTTAGTCATTGTCACTCACCCTTCCCCTCTGCCTGCCTGCCAGCCAGAGACATTTGTGATTTTGTTTTGTCCAAAGACAGCCTATGATTAAAAAAAAAAAAAAAAAGAAAGAAAGAAAGAAAGGAAAAAAAGCTTCTTTTCTCTTATCATCTGAGGACGAGAACCAGGTTTTAAAAATATGTGCACTCTAAAAACTGAACATTGCTATGCACTGTGCAAGCCATAGACAGAAGCATTAGCTTTTACACCATCTAAAGAGGTCGGGCAGTGCAGGTTTTCCACTTGTCATCCAGATACCCAGCCCGAGGTCAAACTTCACTTTTGGTTTACAAATGGTTTTATTGGATAACAGAGGAGGTACTATCACGCTCTTAGCCTGGAAGCAGCGTGTCAGATGACATTCTCAGGTGGTTATGGGCTGCAGTCTGTGGCCACCTTCTCTTCCTAGTGTAAAGATACATCAAGACTGTATAGAGAGAAACAGCACAGCAAATCAGAAGTCATCCCTGAGAATGGAAAAATGATGAGACCTGTGTAATAGAAGCATGTTCTTCCCTCTTGGTGGACGCTTTGCTAATCTTTACCAAAGTCCTATAAGGACTTACTAACTTTAGGTTAGTAACCTCTTCTCAGAAGACCTCCCTGGCCCTCCTGCCTCCACCTCCCACAGAGACTGGGTTACTCCTGCCCTCCTACCCGCTCCACGAGCAACATGCACCTCCTTTTCTTACAGGGCCCATGACACATGGATTGTAGCTACTGGCTCGCCTGTCTGTCTTCCACATTCGCCTGCGATTACACTCTGAGCGTAGGGAGCACACATTGTATTCCCAGTGCTTCCTACCACATAAACATCTGTTAAGAAAATGAAGTGTTGTGGCTACAGGTGAAACTCAAGGGACCAGTCTCTTCTAAACCAACAATTCTATCTGCAATCCTGAATGTTCCTGTTGATTTTATATTTTCCACTGAAGTAAAGTGAACTATTTTTGTGGGTGACACGATATCCAAAGTGTGCATTAAACCAATTGAATGTTTAGTTAAAACAAACCCAAAAGTCACAATAACCTCAGGAGGCCTTGAAAACCCTGTGTTATTTCCCTAGGAGAACAATTACCTGTTGGCAATGCATGATGAGTTGTCGAACCATCTACTTTCTTGAGGACCTTGGGCAATTATTAGGCATTTTTCCAGCTGGGATGGTTCCACTGTTCAACAGAGAGTAGATAACCTCTGGCACTCTTTAAAATCTGTGATTTCCCAAGCTGAGCATAACTTCCATCACTGGTATGCTCTGTATCTCCCTCTTTAAGATAAAAGCCGCTTCTGTGATGTGCACCTACACAGAACAGATGTTCCAGTTGGCTTTACATAAACAAGTGATTGCCCCAAATCAAGACGTGTTCCCACCAGTGCCGTTAATTTATCTGTCTGTTAATCAACAAACGTTTATTGAAGAGCAGGCACTATTCCAAGCATTGAAAATACAGCAGTGAAGAAAACAGATGAGACCCCTGCCTTCATGGAGCTCACATAATTCAAGGAGTATGACTGTACTCATCGATGACAAGCATACAAATAAAGTTATAAGAAATATCCCACATAATAGAAAAAGGATTTCCTGACTAAAGGAAATAACAGTTAGGTCTTTGCTTTATTGAGTAACTGGCTCGGGGCCAGAGAAAGCACTAGTTGTAAGGATTATTATTGGAAAGAATTTGTTGTAATTAGGTAAACCAAGTACTATTAATTCTAAGCTACAGGGATATGGAAATAGAGAACCCCTTTGAAATGGCATTGGCAGCTATGGGATTTTGCCTGTGGGCCTCAATGGGATTTAACATAGAACTGTATTGTTTGGCACAAAAGGAATTTTCCCCCTTTCCCTGTTTGTCTCTAAGGAGCAATATGAGTTATTTAATAAATGTAATGAAGTAAAAACTTGACTAGCTGAAAGGAAATTAGGCCATATCTGTTTTTCGATGTCACACCGACTGAAGCAACTCATTAGTGATCAATCCCATCATAGAACCAGATACACAACATGAGAAAGAACTTATCATGGAGTCCAAAGATAGAGGTATGTGTTTTTTGTCAATCACTCAACCTGCTGGTAGCATCTGCACATTTTTTGACTTATCTGTGCACTACCTGTACTATTGCTTACACATTTTTCTTTAAGCAGATTCCCTTTTTTACTTAAAAAGCAAATTGATGTTACTATGAATGGAAAAACCAATATCATTGTTATAAATAGCACATAGCCATAAAAATCAATATAACAAATCAAATACTACCATTATACTCTAGCTAGATAGTGTTGCCCAGTGAAAGCTCTGATTTTTTGAAGACTGCTCCTTTTTTGTCAAAAAAGAGAAATTGACAACTGTTATAGGGGATTTAGAGACATTTCAGGGTAAGAATGAGGCATCTTCCTTGAGGCCATTAGGAGAGATTAGAAGAAATTAGAAGGAATGTCTTTCTCTCTCTGTGATTCAGTGTTGCTCCTATGTCCACGCATGAGCTGACATAATAACCTATTCTATGAAGGGAAGACTCTCCACTTCAGGAAATATTGGACAAGATGGCCTTGAAAGTGCCTTTCAGGTCTTCGATGGCACAATTCTCTGAGGCACACTCTCTAGTTAGGGGCAGGGAGGAGAGATGCCGTTCGAAACACACTGCTGCATCGCCCACCAAAAGTCTCTGGTACTTCCTCTGCTCCAAGGCATAGCTCATATTTTGCATCCTGTTTTCTGTCCTATACCTCTCGGAGGCAGGCCAACCCCCCTGAGCCTGGAAAACTCCTTTTAACAACATAGAAAGAGAGAGAAAAAACAACGGTGAGATTGGTTACAGTAGGAGAGGTCTGGGTGATCCAGGACAAATGGAGGAAAACCTTAGCTCCTCAGCTCAGTGTTGAACTTACATGACACCTAGCAGTTTTTGCAAAACATCTGGGAGAGGCAATATGTTGAATCTTGATGGAATGTTTTGCTTTCCATGCAGATGTTTGGAATCTATTAACAGTGCCTCCCATCACCTTATGTACCAGTTTATTCTCTGCCAGAATTATTTGTTGTCAGTTAGACACACCTTGAGTCCCATATTTATTCTCAGACATAGAAAACTCTACCACATGGCCAGGTCACCCCCAGGATTTTAAAAGAAGGAAAGAAGCACTGAAAAGGTGTAGAATTCCTAATGAAGGTGAAGCAGAAAGTTAGGACCTTCCTTTGGTATATTTAGAGACTCTCAGTCTGTGCTTTTGTTGTCTGCTCTATCAATCTTTCTCAGTAGTTTCTCCTTTCTTGCTTTGTTCAAGCAAAGAATTAGTCACAATTTAATCTAAGTTAAAAATATTAATAAGCCTTTTAATCTGTTTTATTTATTTATAAAAGACGATTTATTAATAGTACTGGGTGCTCATATGTTATTGTTTGCCTAAATCCTTTCATGAAGACTGTAGTTTCTATGATTTCAGAAAGAGAACTCCCTCTTGTGGCAAGAGCAGTTTTTGCAACCAATTCTAGGGCATCTGAGTTCTTAGCTGCTAAGAACTATGAGAGATCTCAGAAACCCCCTCACTTTGTAGATGAGGTAAGTGAAACCCATAGGGGACAATTAAATTATCAGTAATTATATCTGGTTGGTGACTGAGTGAGACCTAGTGTTCAGGTCTCCTGTCTCCCAATGGTTTTCCCCCATATTTTCAAAATTTAAGGAATGCCTTTAATGGTGCGATTTTCTCTAAGCCTTTTCTTTCTGCTGCCTCTGGACAGAGCTGGTGGAGATATCATTCTCCTCTATGTGAAAGCTGCTACTGGATGAGTTTTCTCTGAGAGGCAATTAGCCATTTCCCAGAGCTTGGCTCTAAGCTACATCCCTTACTTGTGACCGTAGGTTCCACCCATAAGATAAGGACTCTCTTCATCTTTTTGGGAACAGCCACCATCTATCATACCTTGGATGCCGCTTCTGGTCTAATTCTCTTTCATTTGTTTTTTTGTGACAATGGGTGGGGCCTTAAACTCAGAGCTGAGGGATATAGTAGGACACACCCATGACTCAGCTTCCTATAAGGGTAAAAACTGTAACTACCAAAAATATGGTAGGACTCTCCAGAGCCTTGCTACCCAAAATGTGTTCTGTGGACCAGCAGCATTGATTTTACCTGGAGGGCCTTTTAGAAGTACAGAATTATCTCATTAAAAAGCACATTCTCATTTAGTAGACCTGGGGGCCAAAATTGTACATTTCTGACAAGCTCTCAGGTGATGTCAATGATGCTGTTCCATAAATCACACATTGACTAGCAAGGGTCTAGAGTAAATTAAGTTACCTACCCAAATTGTAAAACACAAGTCACAGTTCTGTTTGCTCTGTGACTGGGTAAAAATTGAAAGTCATTCATCAAAGTAAAGAAAATGACAAGCTTTTGGGTTTCATAAACTTGTGAAGAGAACCACCACCAAGCCAACCAAGCAAACTGTGCTTTGCTCTATGTAGATTTTAGTCAGCAGAGAGCAGGGAGAAAAACATTAATTCTTGGATTCCCAAATACACTTCTCACTCTGCCCATGTACCTTACCTCTAAGTCTATCATATTAATATAACCTCTAACCCACAAGTCAGGAGTTTCTGACTTGTACATTGGTAGAAGTTATAAAGTGAAAGTCTAGCCGATTCACACACGTAGCCTCTACACTCTCGTGTGGCTAACTCTTTAGGTTGCCATGAACCAAAAGACCTACTCCCAACAAGCCTTCTGGTAGACGCCTCTGTCAGTCTTTGCCTGCATTGACCACGAGGCAAAGAAAATTCAGGAAGTGAGGCAGTTTGGAAAAAGAACAAAGCAACATCGGGGAGCCTTAAGGGATACCCACTGGAGGAAGAGGAAGTTGAACAGTCCAAAGAATACGCAGATATCACACAGTGATTCTGGTGACATCTGAGAAAAATAACATTCATGATTGTTTAAAATTACTTTAACTGATTTGGAATATGAGGATAAATATTTCTCATACTTACAAAGTTTTGGATGCATTAATTAATTATGGGTGAGAGCCTCTAGTTTTCCATCTTTTACCACTAGAGGAAATGATGAGATTTGGGGGAAAGCATCTCTGGTCTAGTTCTGAGTTGACTGTAAATAATCGCTCTTAGCAAAGCAAATACTGAGGCTTCTTGTCCCTGCTTGAGAAATGCAGGTGGGCAAGCACTAAAGCTAAGCAGCATCCTGTCAAAGGCTCTGTGATTATCTTAGGTGAGGTTCCCTAGGAAACAGCCCCTGGGATAGAGATTTCCAGGCAGCTGGTTTACTGGGAGCACCACGGACAATCACATCTGTAAGTAAGTTGGAAAGGGTTGGAAAGCAGTGACCCTTCCAAGAAGTATTGGGCAGAGGGAGACCTGACTTGTGATGCAGTGGCAAAAGATGTTTAGCTGATCCCATGGGGAACTCTGAAACAGGGATGGCCCTTTACGGGTGTTCCAAATTGAGGCAAGGAGGCTGCGCATTTTCACCTGTGCAGTCATTGGATGTGAGCTGCCCCTGGACGAGTGGTGCACAACCTTGAGTGAGGCAGCTTTTTTGGGGTTGTGGCAATTCCCAGAAGGGATTCAGGTGTGAAGTAGCCTACAGTAGCCAACGGTCTTGGAAAGGAAACTCAGGGAATGCTTGCTTGGTCCCGAAAGGGTGGAGGGGGACTATGTGGCCAGCACACCACGGCATCCACCACAGTGACCCCTCGCAAAGTGTCCTCTTTTCATTTCTCAATACTCACGACGTCTTTCTGTGGTTGAGGTTGCCGTCTTACAACTTTTAGGGTATTTGTTTAGCAAAGTAGAATTATCTAAGGAAACTTTAAAACAAAATGTCTACACCCAGTTCCTGCTTTCTGATTGAATTGATTTTAATGTGCAGCCAGGATTGAGAACTCTGGGCCTATTCGAGCAGTTATTCTTATATCTGAAGGGCAATAACATCCCTCAACATGCAGGTGCAGTGTCTTAGGATTACATTTGGCTGGCATGGGACAAGACTGTGAGCTGCGAGTTCCAGCCACCACTGCTCCAAAGGGATTAATTAGAGATGTCTAAGGTGTGGTAAGGCAATGAAACAGCCAACGTAAACATATACACTACCACCTCGGTCATGCTGCCATCTCCCAGGACTTTGCAGATGAGTTTTATTGGCTAGATTTTAAACCTTTGAAGCTTATAGCTTGTTTCTTTTTCTTTCTGAAGCCCATAGTTTGTTTCTCTTTCTTCTTATTTTTGGTTCAATGTCTGCCTTTGGGTCCCTGTATAAAGGAGATTTTTATCCACCTAGCTCTTGTAATCCCACCCGTTTTGGCTGAAGTACACTGGTAGTTAGCCTTTCATAGCAGAACAAACTATACATGGAGCCTGTTTCACATCATATCCCCCCAAACATAACAGGCATGCTGTAAAAATAAAAAATCTATCAATGTACGCCCTTCTCTAGGATACTAGCATTATAAAGTCGGTGTTCTTAGGTTGTGCTTTTTTATTTTATGTTTTGTGATTGTGTATGTACTTTGTATTATGAAAATTGTCAAATACACAGAAATGTGATGAGAATAGTATATTTAACTCCTCCTTATTCATTACCTACCTTCAACAAGTATCAATATGTGGTCAATTTTTTTTTCATCGATACCTACAATTTCTGCCACTCCCCAGCAAAGAAACTGGATTATATTGAGGCATAGCCTAAATATATCATTTCATTCATAAATACTTCAGAAGAGTCATGCTTTTTAATCCCTGTCAATATTACTAATTTATAAGCACATCTCCTGGAATTGAAGTGATATGAACCATCCCATCCATCTATACCAGAAAGAGAAGACTACAGAATTAGCCATTCGATAGGCAGATATTAAGTACTTAACACATGCTTGTTGCTTAGGATAGTAAATAGAATTGGACATGGTATTTGTCTTTGGAAATTTTAGGTTGGTGTCTGTGTATGAGTGCGTGTGTGTGTGTGTGTGTGTGTGTGTGTGTGTGTGTGTGTGTGGGACAGAGAGTGTGAGAGTGTGTGCGTGTGTGCATGTGTGCGTGTGTAGGTAAATGAAGGAGGAGGCGGCAAGAAAAGCGTAGAGTTGGCTACAGTGCAGTTTGAGACAGTTGTGGGCAAGGGAGGTATAAGTTTTGGGAAATGCTTTCTGCCAGAGCAGAGATCTTGAGCTGAATTTTGAAGATCTATCACCAAAAGATGATGTGGAGGTCAAAGTAAGTTTCAGGCAGTGGGAAGAACCCTATGAACTCCTAACTTCCGCAGTATGTTAAATGCCGAAATGCCCAATTGTAAAAATTGCTCTGACCAGTTAGCTTTCCTAAGGAAGCCATTTAGTATTACTCTGATGCTTGGCCACAGTCAGCCACACAGATGCCAGAAAGAACTTCCAAAATGAATCAAGTCACACAGAGCAGGACTCTTCATCTATGTAACTTCTTTGAACAGCCTGAACAAACTCTTGTGTCTTGGATCCATAGCCCACCTAGGAAAATTCTCAGTATATACCACAAGAAAAGGATATATGTATTAAATCTGGGCAAATCAGAAGGCATGATCTATAGAGGGTGACTCAGTACCATTGTCTCTGCATATATCGTGCAACAGATCTATCGGATTGAGTATTTGTGGTGTAACATAAAAAAAGTAGATAAATGATAGAGATAGCACATTAACACAATCATTAAATAGATTATTTGAATATCGGGTTGTTCTTTTTTGACGTATGATACAATTTAAAAATCTTTAAAATATTTGCAGGGAGAAAGTAAAATAACACTTCTCACTTAATGGTATTCAGAGGCATTTTGGTGTACGATATTTCATAGACTAAGATATTGATAAAAATAACATTCACTTACTGCTAATTTATTATAAAAGTATTATATAAAGTAACATGCTAAATTCCTTTCCATAATTTTTTCAAATCTTCACAATAGATTTATGAAGTAGGTTCTAGAATTATACTCATTTTACAAATAAAGATACAGACAGACAAATATTTAAGGAATTTATCCAAGATCATACAACAGGCAGTAAATCTGGAATTTGAATATAGGCAGTGTTATTTCAGGGTCCATGGTGTTAATACTATGCTATACACCTTCATTATCAATATTTTAACATTAATATGATTTTCATGTAGATTCAGATTATCTCAGAAGCCATACAAGGTAATTTTAGAAAACCTACTGAGTCATTTTGGGACTTCGTGATGCTTGCTCTGTGAAAATAATTTAACTCTGCTATCTTATGACTGAAAAGGTATGCCTCTATACAGATGTTGATCAGCATTATCTGTATATACCCCCCAAATTGGAAGCTGCTTATATTTTCAATACTGGAATGATGGTTTTACAGTCATGCACTGTATAATGATGTCTTAGTGAACAACAGAACACATATACAACAGTGGTCCTGTAAGATTATAATGGAGCTGAAAAATTCCTATTGCCTAGATATTGTAGCCTTGGGAACATTGTAGTTCAACGCATTACCTTTTCAATGTTTAGATGTGTTCATGTACACAAATACTTACCATTGTGTTACAATTGCCTACAGTATTCAGCACAATAACATGCTGTACAGGCTTGTAGTCTAGGAGCAATAGGCCATGGTGTGTAGCAGCCTATATCATCTATGTTTGTGTAAGTACCCTCAATATTCACACAACAAAACCACCAAAATGTATCTGCATTTCTCAGAACACATCTGATGTTAAGTGACGTGTGTCTGTGTGTGTGTGTGTGTGTGTGTGTGTATATATATATATAATGCGTGTGAATGTGTGTATAGTACATTCATATGACAGACTTTTTTTGCAGCCATGAAAAGACGTATTTAAAAATAAATAGGGAAATAGAAATAATATATTTGAAATATGTAAATGAACATGACTAAAATATTAAAATAGGATAAAAACTACATGAGTATAAGTGTGTATTTACATATGTGTGCATATGTATATATGTATGTACGCATGCAGATGTATATATTTTATATTTTTCATTTATATATTTTTATTTTTTTTACATATATATAACATTTGTCTAATACAGACAGAAAGAGAAAGAGAGAAAATTTAAAAAATGTGCCAAGATGGTGATTAAAGGTTAGAAGTATTTGGGGAGATTATGAATTATTTTTATTCACATTACTGTTTTCTACAATAAACTTATACTGATCCAATCAGAAAAAAAGCTTTTTATTTTTAAGTACATGTATCTCTACCTTTGAGGTAATTAAAATTTTGCTCGAAGAATGTGTCATGAGTGTAAGAGAATCGTGCATTTTTACAAATTGTGTTTGTGTTCCGCTTCTACTGCTACTCCATTTTATTTTAATTTGGTAGGAAGATCCAAAGAAAATTCTGTATTTAAATGCTGTGATAACCATTTCTAGTCTTGTCTTTTCTTTGACCCATTTCTAAATGCTTTTAACAAAAAATTATATTCCTTCACATATATTGCCTTTCTTCAAGCTCCTGAAGGTCTTTTCTTCATTGATATTTATCAGACACAGTAAAACAAAATGGTCATTTAGTCCATATTTGCAGAGACTATATTAAGATAAAAGAGGAATAGAGATTGCAAAACATCTTCTGCTAAATTATCCACGGCTGTGCAGTGTTACACAGTTTTCTTCAATTTTGCACGGAGTCATACTTACTTCATACATACTCAAAACTGTCTTTTTCTTTAAATAATGCAATGAAGAAATTAAATAATTAAAGGTGCAGGCAAGAAGTATCAAAGGCTTTGAGCAGAAAAAGGGGGAAGAGTGAAAGAAAAGAAATTAACATTTTTAGAGAAAATACTCTGAAACCTTGAAATGTGTCTCCTATTTAAAGAGAAAATTCCATGAATGAGACCTGAAGGGGTGGTGAGAAACGGACAGTCTTTGTTAGAAAGGAAATTGTTGATCTTTGTTGACTGTCTCATTTGAGTAAGTCCGTTGGTATTACTCATTAGATTACAGTATTTCAAGTAATTTTAAATTACTTTATAAAACCTTTGTTCTAATGCTTAAATTTATTGGAAACATGCTCCTGTTCTCTGGTTACCATAGAAGCTTAAAGCTGCATTTTAGAGTACCTGTTGGCAGACTGGGTCTCAGACAAAGATCTTTACAAGGAAGTTTATAGTAATGCCATTTTCCTGCGCAAGCCTGTTTTTCTCCATGTATTGAAGACCAGGAGATTATTTTGAATGGATTTTAAATGTCTCAGGGAACAGAACACTTCCTTATTCCTTTTCAACTTTCCCCTAATCTAATCAAAAGGCAGATCCTCACACTTTGCTCAGAGCTGATTTTTAATCGTAAGGGAAGACACAAAAGCATAAAGATTCTCATTGGTTGAAGAGGCCTTGATACATTTTGGCCCGATAGAGAATTTTCGGGTTTGTTAAATTACGTTTAGCCTAAACCTGCCTGCTTACATATTTGTTTCTTCACAGTGAACTGTAACCTAACTGGATGTGTGAACAGACTGTAACCTACTCTGGTAACAAGTAGCCGAGTCTCAGCCAATCACTACAGCCGAGTTTTGGCCAATCACAGGCTGCCAACTGTTTAAACCCTGTTCAAGTCAGTCAAACTCCAAGCTGTACCGAATCCAGCTGTTTCTGTATCTCACTTCCATTTCCTGTGTGTCACTTTGCTTTTTCTGTCCGTAAATGTTATCTGGCCATGTGGCAGACCTGGAGTCCCTCTGAACCTATGCTGGCTCTGGGGACTGCCCAACTGTGAATCATTCTTTGCTCAGTTAAACTCTATTACATTTAATTTGTCTAAAGTGTTTCTTTTAACGGGTTAAAGGTATAAAAAATGTCTAAAATCTCAAGATTGGTAATAAAGGGCAGTGAGAAGTGTACCAAATATTAGAACCAGGTGATATTTTCCTTCTATTCAAAGCCAACCACCAGCCCATTCTTTAAAATTTATTACAAGCTCTATTTTCTCCATGAAATTGCCTGGACCACTACAGCAACAACTTCATCCCCTCACTTCTCTCTCTTGATGTCAGCACGTGGCATCAACTATTATACAAATTAAATATAATCATGTGCTGCTTAGTGATGGGGATAAGTTCTAAGATGCCTCGTTGGGTGATTTTATCTTTGTATGAACATCATAGAGTGTACTTACACAAACCTAGGTGGTATAGCCTACTATATACCTAGACTGTATGGTATGGCATGTGTTTGTCCCTGTGTATACACAAATGCATACATATGCACATACATATGTGTGAGTGTACACAGTAATACGTTACTTAATGACAGGCATACTTTCTGAGAAATGCATCATTAGGTGATTTTTTTTTTTTTTTTTTTTTTTTGTAAAACATTATAGACTGTACTTACACAAACCTAAATGGTGTAGCCCACTATACACCTAGGCTATATGGTGTAGCCTATTGCTTCCGGGCTACAAACCCGTACAGCATGCTACTGTACTGAATACTCTAGGCAGTTGCAATCCAGTGGTAAGTCTTTGCATAGCCAAGCATATCTAAACATAGAAAAGGTACAGTAAAAATACGGTAATATAGACTTATGGGACCACTGTTGCATATGTAGTCCATCATTGACCAAAATGTCATTATGCAATGCATGACTATAATAACATAACAATTCCATGGTTTCACTAAATGGTATAATACTTTGTGAAAATGTGAATTCTACGTTAGACATTGATCACAATACCCAGCTAGGATCAGCTGACTGATGGACAGATGTATGGACAGATGGAGGCAGAAAGATTGGTAGCCACGGCTGTAGATTTGAGGAATGTTGTCAGGGCTGAGATAAGAGCTGTTTCAGTTCACCATATTTATTGGCCCACTTCACTTGTTTAAATTACCTGTCTCGTCCCTCTAGAGTTTGAGGTGGCAAACCACTTTCTAATTTTTGGAACCTGAGAGATCTGAAGGTTGTGAATTCATCCTAAAGTAAAAATCTAAAACATACACAGCCTTTATTCATGAAGATATTCTCTATAGCATTATTTACAGCAATAAAAAATTGGAAACAATTTAAATGTTTTACAATGGAGTTTAGTAAGTTATGATATGTCAACCCAATGGAGTATGGTCATTAAAATGATAATTACAAACACCAAGAAGACATGTTTATAGTACATATTATGTGAAAAATGCAGAATATAAAAGTGTATATGTGGTAGGCTTATAACTTAATAAAGATATGGTTGTTTTTAGACCAATGCTAGAAAAAAAGTCCATAAACATAAAAATAGTTATGTTTCAGCAATGGAAGGAAATTTCACTGTATTTTTTCTATTTTCAAATTTTTCTAAATATTTTTACGTTATTTATTCCAGTGAAGATCAAAGTGGTGAAAGACAGCGTGTGAAAAATAGACAGATGGATAGAAAACTTGGAGCAAGGGTGATGTTAGAAGAAAAATGGGGATAATATGGGGTGAAGAAATTAAATTTGCCATAAAGGGAAGTAAGAAATTTAGTTAAAGCTGCCTCAGCCATGATGAATTTCACTTGTGGCACCTGCCACCTGAATCCTTCCATTTACTTCTGCATGAATCTTTTTCTGTCATTCTCAAAGTTCTACTCATAATCATGTGTGTCGGGGATGTGCATGTGCGTGTGTGTGCACATGTATGTGTGTTGTGGGGAGGATCTAATTTTAAAAATGCACCTCTGGCCATCATGAAAAACAGTTCTAATAATAATAGGAACTGCTTATAAAATAAACATGTTCTGGGGAATCTTAGGAGGATCCTTTGTATGAGTGTCTATTGTAATGAATTCCAACAGACTTTACTATTGTTTGTCATAAAGCTAGAGGAATTTCATCACAATGAACATATTGCAGTTAATCACAACCACAATTTGTAGGACCTGGATAATTAGCAAGTGAAAAGAAAACCTCTGAATTCAGTCAGGACAGCAGAAAAGCATTTTAGACACAATGAATCACACATCTGGGTGCTTTAGTCCTAGAAACTTTTGGCTAGTGTCAATTTGGATAATCGTCTGGAGACAAAGCTGAGAAATGATTGGACTTTGAGGTGAAGGGGTGGGGGATGGGAGAAGTAATTGCTGCTGAATGACAGACCCAGGAAGCCCTGAAGGAAGGTCCTTAGCTTTGACTTTTCCAATGCCTTCTCCTCTGCTGACAATGCCAGAACTTTCCACAATGAATGACTGGTAAATGCACGGGGACAGGACAGAGGTATATATTTTTCAGGGGCTTATCTTTGTAGAGACTTTATTGTAACTCTGGGATGGTGGAAGTAGCGCAAATACAGGATTCATAAAACTCGAGTTCCAGTTCAGGCCCCATCACTCACTGCCTGTGTGCAGCCGGACAGATCATTACACTATCCACTACCCATATCCATAAAGCAACATCGATTGCCAGGACCGTGTTAAAATAAGGACAGTGCCTCCACTTATTTGGCATGTTACTATGAGAAATAAACATAATAATAACCTCAAAGTACTTCGTAAAATCTATATGAATGCTCTATCAGTGTTCTATAAATATTAGCCATCAAGATCACCCTGGGTCATTATTTATCCAATCAATGCGACAAGGTTTATTTTCCCCCTTACTATACAGATTCATCAATTTCCTCTTTTCCTTCGATCCAGATGTTTTCAGGGAATTTTACTTTGAATTTGTAGAAAGGAAAAGGTCTGTCCTGCCTGGACTCCACTTGGCAGAGAATTTATCATTAAATACAGAGGACATGACTAACACAGGAGAAATTGTTGCATTTTAGGCCTAATGCAATAAGTAAAAGGACTATTGTATAATAGAATATTGATTAGATAATTTGCCTCAGAGTCATTAGTTTCCATACAAAACTGAACCACTTCTGGAACCTCACTGCTCTCAAATCAGGAGAATCAATCTGCTAAATCCAGAGCTCCCTCCATACACACCTGGGCAGAAAAAAGTGTTTTCTAAGGTGTCCAGGGCATTAAATGTAAAATCAATTCCATTTGAATCCAATTCTTTCATTTAGCCAATGCTGTGGCCTTGAGTATTTCATTGACCTTTAGGTGGACAGCTTTTTGCCTGTAAGTATAACTTTTATTTTCTGCCCAACGTCTAGCATCCAGCAACTCTGAGCCTAGAAGTCTCAACTTCCACCGTTCTTTAAAATACTTTTTTCTAATCATGCTTGGCCCAGTTTTATAGAATGTCACTAAGTTTTGCACTGCTGACATTTACTACAAAATTCTTTTCATTTTTCATTTTGCTGACAAAATGTCAACATGCAAATATCCTAAGAATTTGCCAACTTGTATCCGTATGGGCACACAAAAAATATGTGACAAAGACTAGCATAAGAAATGATAAATGATACTGAATATATTGGCTGCTCTTTCCCCGTAGGATTCAATCTATGCTCACCTTTCACAATTCAATATGCTGCCAGAGTTCAAAACAACTCTTTAATTATTTTTAAACAAATAAACACCAGTACCAGACAAAGATATTTTCCTCACCTAAACCCCAAGTATGATGTATAGTATATTCATAGAACTTGGTCTCATCTTCACACACAGAAGGCAATATTTAGCATTAATGCAATCAATTTACATTATAGTCATATTTAGCAAGTCTGCAAAATAAGTTTTCACTGTGCATACTTGGAGAAAATTGAAGAGAAGCCTGCCTTAGGGTCTCCAGTGATTTAGTAGACTCTTAGTTGTTGAATTTCTGGGGAAGTTAACTAAGTCATAGGGCTTAAAAGGGTAGCATTTGCCAGAGTCCGAATTGGGGTCTGTTTTTTCTTTATGCAGTATCTGTTTTTGAGTCATCGCAGTGACCTCGTAAACACAGAGCCAGGGAAATGTCGCACTTTTTAAAATTTGAAAGCCCTGAGAAGCTTTCTGCTAAAGGATATTCCACTAGTCTTCAGAAAAATGAAATTTTATCAGTGAGTTATTTCTAAGCGTAAGGTAACCTTTTTGAAAAATAGAACTTTCCTGCTACTCTAGATACATAATAGGAAAGGATGGTTGCTGCTCATTGGCTTAAGTTTAAAGTGAACTCCTTCACTTCCAGGCAAACTGTTGCAGTGAGGTTTGCCTCTGAAATATCTGACTGATAAACACCTTTACCAAGAATCTGAGGGTTAAAGGCAACAAAAAGGTCTGCTTTTCTTAGACACGGACCATCCTGACTTACAATGTTTTGACTTACAATTGTTTGACTTTACAACGGTGTGAAACCATCGCGATTTTCATGTAATGTACAATATTCAATAAATTACACAAGATATTCCACAATTTATTATAAAATAGGCTTTGTGTTAGATGACTTTGCTCAACTGTAGGCTAATGTAAGTGTTCTGAGCACGTTTAAGGTAGGCTAGACTAAGCTATGATATTTGGCAGGTTAGGTGTATTAAATGCATTTTTGATTTATGATATTTTCAGCTTATGATGGGTTTGTTGAGATGTAATCCCACCAAAAATTGAAGAGCATCTGTATTACTAAAATCTGAAGTGGGAGTAGGGAAGATTGGTAGACAGATGATTAAACAACAGCTGCAATGGCTGTGTAAGAGCTACATCTTGGAGATGACAGAATGTAATAAATGTAAAGGATATACTCACACAGGGTATTTGTGAAAGAATTTTGTCATAATTGATCTTGCTTCAGATTAACAAGTAAAAGTCACACTGAATATACTTTGATTTAGAATGTCTCATTTGGAATCAATGAATTAGAGCTACACCCTGGACTCTTACTGTGTTCTAATTACTAGAGCCCCTTAAATGTTTTCCTAGGCAAGATCAAGTTGTTGAATCAGTATTTAGTAAGCCCCTGATTCTTTGAGGGGCTCTTCAGAATACAAGAGCCAATAAAATATTTTGGAGAAAAAGATTCAGAGGCACTAAAAAAAGAACGAGTCTTGACTCTTGGGGGAAGGCTGCTGCCATTGGCAATAGGACTCATTCTTTTTGGTGGATGAAGCTCCAAGACTCAAGCCTATTCCTTTGATTTCTCCCACTCTTTCCCTATCTGCTTTCTTCCTGAAATAGAGTCCAAGGTAGGCTGGGTGGCATCACTGCATTCGTATCTATCCTGAAGGGGACACTGTTCTGGGACCAGAGGTAGAAGCTAGAAGTTGACAGATAGTTGTCATCACTTCCTTCATATATATCTAATGGAAATTACCTACAACCTTCACACTTCAGTTCTAACTGGAAAACTTTCTAGGAACCAGTTTGTCATTGTAGGATTTAAATGTCCACAGAAGAAGGTCAACTATGCCAATCTATGTTAACTTCAAATAGGTCAAAGAAGGCGCTAAAACTTCTTGCAATTTGTAGAATGTCAGTCACTTGTTAGTGTTCCATTATATAAATATTATGCAATGCTATAAATGTAATATCAAATACTGAATTAACTCTGTCCTAGGCTCCTACGTGTCATGGATCATATTTTTAAGTGGTGGAGCTTAAACACCTAAAACCTTGAAATGTTAAGTGAAGTTTCCATTTTCCTGACTGAATTTATTTTATTAACCCACATATGCAAATTCAATTAATGTTAATCCTTGGTTCACAGCACACTATTATCTTTGGTCCATGTAGCCTTTCCTTTGTTTTATTTACATTATTCATATATTTGTTAACTTATTTTTCCCTGATAGAATTACTGTCCTGCAAACTGATTTTCCATTGCCCTTAGTGTTTTTATCTATTAAATAAAGAAGTTAAATTTTATGATATCTTCAGTCTCTTTCAGATCTGATGTTCTGTGAATGAGATTAAGACCTGAAGTGTGTTTGGCCCACTTCCTGACATATAACAAGTGCTTAATAAATGGTAGTTATTGTTATACAGTTGACCCTTGAACAACATGGAAGTTAGGGGCACTGACCCCCCAATCCCTGCACAGCCAAAAATCTGACTATAACTTTTGACTCCTCTAAAACTTAGCTACTAAGCCTACTGCTGACTGGAAGCCTTACTGATAATATAAACAGTTGATTACCACATATTTTCTATGTTATATGTATATGTATTATTTACTACACAGCAAAAGCTGCTTCTCCTGTTATCTTGACATTTTTTTAAGCCAAAACTCTTTCTGAAATTATCAAACCATCCTTTGCTGACATTAAATTCTTGAGCTTTGGATTCTTCAGCTTTCTTTTGCTTTAAATTGTCTTATCATGACTTCGCTTTTTCTCTAATCATATTAGGCTCTATAGGTATGCCTTTCTTATAGCAATCCTGCACCCACATAAAAGCTGCACTTTCAATACAAAATAAAAAGGTATTTCACAAAAAGTGCAAGTTTTTCATGACTGCTGGCATAGCTGCAGTGATGACTTCACAAATTTTCTTTTCTTTTTTTACGATGGTCCTTATGATGAATTCATTTATCTTGAAATGGTGGGCAACTGCAGCTGCAGACCTCAATCTACGGTATGTATCAAGCAATTCAACTTTTTCTTGTAATGTCATGACTTTTCTCTACCTCTTTAGAGTACTTCCCCCATCATTAAGGGCACTACATATGGATCCCATGGTGTTATTCAAGGTTTACAGCATAGAACTAAACATGATGAAAAATATGGAAGAACCATGAGAGATCACTTTTTACAGCAATACACAGTTTACTGGAGAGACTAACTATTCGCGTGAAAATGATTAGCACCATGTGGCATTTTAAGCAGATACTTGCAACCCTTGAGCTCACCGCAATGTGTATTAAACATTGTACAATGTGTATTACAAATTAATTTTATGCAGTTATGATTTAATAGTGCGTCTTTATTCACATTTCTCTCTATTGTGAAGGGTGCCATGTATGATCTGTAAGTATTTCTATGCATTGAATTTTGATAAATTTTAACTTTTTATAATACATTTCTGTATATTTTATGGTAGTAAATAATAAAATAGACCAATGCCTTCATATATTTCATGCATTCATGACATATCTAACTTTCTTTTAATTTTTTTGATATTTCTAAGTTACAAGGGTCATCTGAGAGTTATTTTAAACTGTCACAAATCTCCAAAAAACTTCCAATATATGACAGCATGACTTAAAAAAAAAAAACTTCCAATATATTTATTGAAGAAAATCCGTGTATAAGTAGACCTATACAGTTTAAACCCATGGTGTTCAAGGTCAATTGGTAATTTATTATTATTATCATTTTAAAATTTGATGAACTTTCACTGCCAATTCTGAATTTGATAGACTGGAAAACTGTTTAGGATCCAATAGACTTGGTAGCTCTCCTAATGGGCAGTGAAATGTCCAGTGGTGCTTTTTCCCATTGGTCAGTTCCAAACTGCGCATTACCAATTTACCACTGCTTAACAGAATCTCTGGTTAGAAGAGCTCTTAAAGGTTAATTTCTAGCAATGGATGTAGCAGAGGAAGAAATGAAATGTCTCATCAGGCAAACTCTTCCAAGAATAATCTTCTCCAGTTTGCAGAGTTTCAAGATGGGTCTTTATGGAGTTCTTGCTCACTTCTCCTTCTCCTAAATCACTTAGATTTCTGTTCATTGAATTTCAGTGAAATTTTCTTTTAGAGCTGTAGGTGACCTTGGCAGAGAGGCCAAACACTAGTGGGGCCTCATTATCAAGTAATATGTTGCTAAGTACAAGGCAGACTAAAACTTAAAACTGCCAGGTTTCCTGCCTTATGCCACATTAAAGAGGAAGAGTCGGTCAAATTTTGCGGTGCTATTTTTTGCATACAAAAAGAAAACATTCGTGCAAGACTTGGATTTCAGCTTCTAAAGTCAGTGATGATTTTGCACTAACCACTAGTATTCTATCATTTTTTCCTTTCTCTGGCTACTGAGGCATTTGTAATAGCACTAACTGTCATAACCAAGAGAGCCTAAGGAAAAGTTCTTTGCTGTAGCTACTGGTCTTTATCTGGAAGCTCCATTCTTGGCAAACAGGGTTCTATCCAAGGAAGCTAATAGCTAATGAGTTCATTAAGGTAAATCCCAAAGCAGGAAGCAGAGTGTGCCTATTCATCAGTGGAAGAGAGAGACTTTGATATACTTTAGGTTTAGGAATCATACTTTTTGAGAATGTACTTATGATGGAACTGGAAAATAACTGCAAAAGCTATGGACAATAACAAGGATGAATCCACATTCATATGCTTGATTTAACAGATGAATGAGAGTTTCAAATCTTTTTTTAAAAAAACAGAGCTAGGGTTTTCCCTTTTAAATACATATGCATCCAAATGAAAGAATATGCCCTTTGAGTGAGCTAAATGCTGGCCCAGGGATTGGTTTACAAAGCAGAAAAGTGGTTCACCCACTTCCTACCTCATTTTCCAATTCTTTCTCATGTTCAATGCAGTGAATGTTATGTTTGTGTGTGCCAACCAGGGCATGCTTACAGAAGGCAAGAGTGTTAGTGGAACGAAAAAAAGAAAGACACCACGGAGAAAAAAATATTAATGACTAATTTTGCCACCCCCAAGAAAACAACCTGCAGGCCTCAGAAGACCAGATGGAGTGATTCCTTTTCATTTCATTCATAATGTGAAGCCCAGAGGCAACAAGGCTTTGAAAGAAAGAGATGCATTTTGTGCTGCCTTTGTAGTCCTAAACAATAGCAGTCCCAGAGTCTCAGAGAGAAACTCACAGGCATGCTTTAAACTTGAGTCATGAAGTACCTTGTGCAGTGGCCACCCTCCTGTGGATGGTGGTGAGACAGGCTCTCTTTCCCGCCTGACAGCAAATGCCCACAATTCTGAAAGGAGAGACTGCTCTTCTCATCCCATCTGAAACACATCAGCTTCTAGAGGGATAATCCAATGTCCCTATGCAAAGACGCAGATGGTCAGAGAGGCAGTTAACAGTGATGTAACAGATTGTGAGCTTTCTAGACTCCATGGTTGGGGAAGGAGGAAGAGGTGTGTCCAGAGGTCCTGGCCAATAGTGAGACTGTACCAAAACTCTAAAGCCTGACCATAGTGCTTACGCTTTTCCACTTATAAATAATAATAATAATAATAATAAACCACATTTACTCTAGAGTATTCAGAGAGTCTGAATTTCACTAATCTCCTGTGCCTCCCCTGCCTCTCCCCCTCCCTTTTCTCCAGTGTCCAGCACAACGCATGGCACATGCTGGGTGCTCATAACAGATGCATTAAGCCAGTCTAACAAATAAATGAACAAAATACATGCCCTTCTGCAAATGATTTAGTTCTTCTGATCTTCTACTTCTTCATCAGTAATATGGGGATAATGTTATTTTGGGGGGGGGGTTGTTTTCAAGATTAAATATTGCATACTTTACACAATGTGTAAAATGTCATAAAATGGTATTCTACAAGGTGCTAGTGGAATTTTAAGTTTGCAGGTATGTTTCGGATAAAAGAATCATTACCTAAAGCTATAGGTGTGATGGGCTAATTAATCTCAAACACACTTAACTAACGGTTAAAAAGATAACAGTTGGAAGGTGGAGACAAAAAAGGAGGGAGCAGTCAGGGATACAGTGAATAGTTTTAAGCCTAGTTGAATTATTTCATAAGGGGTAATTTTTCTTTTCACCTTAAGTCACCCCGTTCCCCACCCCCGCTCCAAAAAGGCAGGGAGATTGTAAAGCAGAAGCCAGAAGAGGGTTAATCCTAGCTCCCTCCTGCCTTCTGCAGTCACAGTGTACAATACAGTAAAGAAAGTGACGCGGCCACATATTTCATCTGAACTTCCTCTGTGGTCCTTTTAATATTAAAGTCTTTCACTGCTACAGGGCTGTGCTCGCAAAAGTTGGAAAACTTTCCCCTTGGTGGAGAAAAAGAAGCCCTCATCAGACGCAATCCAACAAATGAATGAAGTTATTCCCTTGGCCCAACATCTTCATCCACTTGCATACCAAATATTCATAGAAACATCTTTCCTCAATTCCACGGCTGGAATTTTACTCTCCCGTGGCGTTGCCTAGTATTGGATGCGCTGATTTCGAAAGTCAGCTGGCAGCAGACTTGGCTTTGGAGCCACAGCGTTTGGCTTTTGTAAGAGTCGATGCGATTTACCGTCCTGTGTGGTAGCTTCTCCCGGGAGCAGAATGTGTAAAATAAACAGTTGCTGAAAAGCATGAAGAATTAACGAAGTGAAAATCTCGGGTTATTTGTTCGACAATTGACACGCAAGTGACCTTCTCAAATGCTTAGTTGTTTAAGGACGTTTAGAGCGAGGATGAATGAATCTTCAGGGCACTTAACTCACACCAGCGTATACATCTCTGTAATCTTTCGGGAAGTGGCACTAAATTCATACACATCCAGCAGGGAGTGGAGAAAACGGGGTAACACCAAGACCTCGGAGCTCTCTTCTCAGCCTTTTGAAAGACTGGCCTTTGCTGCCCGAGACCCTGGAGGTTACAGCTGGCAGAACCCGGAGGCGCTAGGACCTGGTTGGCGCCTGGCTGCGGCCGCTTTCGGGAGGGCGGAGGAGGGAGAGGAGGAGGGGGATGTGGGAAAGGAGGGGTGTTAAGGGGTGGGGGAGTCATTTATGCAGAGCAGGCGCTGCTGCCATTGCCACTCAGAATCCCCGCGCGCTGCTCGGAGCCAGAAGGAGCGCAGGGAGCGAGCAAGCGAACGCTCAGAGCCCGGGCCAGCAGAGGGGGCGCCCGGCCGCTGCCTGCACCGCCCCCGCCGGCCATCTCTGTCGCGCTCGGGGGCCCCGGGAGGAGCGAGAGCTAGTCGGAGAGTCCGGGAGCCGAGCCGGACGAGACCCAACTGCGGAGGGCGCCCGCCCCACTCAGCCGCCTCCTGCGCCGGAGCCAGGGAGCACCGCCGACCGCCCCGCGGGCCGTAGAGCAGGGAGCACAGGTCCCCGCAGCCCCAGGAATGGTCTAGGAGCCGGTGCGGGGCTCGCTGCTCTGCTCCCTGCCGGGGCTCGCTGCCTCCTGCCGATCGCCCGGGGCTGCGAGCCGCGACGGCCCGGGGCTGCGCGCCGGGGCGGCCCAGGCCGGAGAAGTTAGTTGTGCGCGCCGCTTAGTGCGCGGAGCCAGCCAGCAAGCGGGGGAGCAGCGAGGCGCTGGGACCATGGGCTGGGGGAGCCGCTGCTGCTGCCCGGGACGGCTGGACCTGCTGTGTGTGCTGGCGCTGCTCGGGGGCTGCCTGCTCCCCGTGTGCCGGACGCGCGTCTACACCAACCACTGGGCAGTCAAAATCACCGGCGGCTTCCCGGAGGCCGACCGCATAGCCAGCAAGTACGGATTCATCAACATAGGACAGGTAACGAACGACAGGCTGGCCGGGCCCTCAGCCCTGAAGCTGCTGGGGGCTTCTTGTCCCCTCCGCGTCGACCCCCCTCCCCCTCTTCCAGATGTGCTCTAGCAGCTGTTGCCCTAACTCTTGGGCGATGCTCTGCCTCTCGCGCGCTCTCACACACAGACACACATACCCCAAAGTTGCCGGGATTCGGGTTTTGTTTACTTGTCTTTTGCAAGCCACGCGGGACTGGTAGGGTCTCTGGAAAAATCCGGAGTGCCCCCGTGGTGGTTTCAGACACGGCTGGACCTTTTGACCTGGAAATTCTAAATAGCTCTAGTAGCCTGAGGAAACGGCCCAGAGGGTGGGCGTGGGGAGAGGGGGAAATGAGGTCTTTAGGGGGTTAGGAGGTGAGCGCGCTCCTGGTGCCGGCGGGGAAGGGAAACCCTTTCCTGCTCGGACCTGAATTTAGCCCAGAAAGAAGTTTCCTCTTCTTGGGCGAAAGAGCCGCTGGCGCTGGAGACGCTGGAGGCGCGGGGTCTGGAGCTGGAGGGGAGGAGAAAGGAGGGGAAGGGAAGAGGGAGGCGGGACGCGGTGTGAGCACAGATTTAGGGGAGACCTCCCCGCTTCCTCGCCTCGAGCCGGATCCTTGTGGGGGCCCCCGGGAAGGGGATGGAGGGAGGAGGTAGGAAACTTCTGAAACCCGCTGACTGGGTTCTGCTCCGGGAAGACGGGGAGTCTGAGCTGTGGGCTAGAGTTGGGCAGGCGGCGGGGGCGCGGGGTTTTCGTGGGGTGCTGCTCACGGGCTTTTAGCACAGCTGCCCTGTTGGAGGGAAATGCCAACAAACTGAGGAGATGTTATGGGGATGATTGGAAGCGCAACAGATTTGCAGGTACTCCGGGCTAAATGGTCTTGGCTTCCTCGTTCTACTCTCCCCACCCCCCTGAGAGAAATGGGGGTGCAGAGGGCTGTGTAAGTGGGTCCCAAAAAATGCTCCCCCACTGTAAGCTTCTCTGGGGTTGACCCAAGGAGGGGGCCTTGGCCGGGCTCAGGGGAGACTCCGCTGGAATGGGAGGCCAGGGTGATGCGTGGCGCCCTTCCAGTGGGCGCGCTTTTAGCACTGCTCGGGGAGCACGCACCCTGCGTGCTGTGCCAAGGCGAAGGGAGAGAAGGTGCCGGCTGTTGCCGGTGGAGCAAGAACACACAGATGGTTTCTGAGGTCACTGAGTTCCACACCCAGGAACGCGGGGACCCCCTATCCCCCGGCTGCCTGGAGGACGTGATATCGGGAGAGGAGGCAGAGCTGGCGAGCGCGGGAGGGTTCAGAGGAGCCAGAGCGCGAGGTCCTGCTCTTTGCCCGCCCAGAGGGAGGATATATTCCAGAAAAGCCAGCCCTGTGCAGGACTGTGACTAGGGCAAGGGGCACGGTTTGTATCTTCCCTCCCCCCAGGGAAGTAAGGGAAGCCAGCCAGATTTTGTTGCCTGAGTGCCTGTCATCTGCAGAAGAGTTCCATTCTAATGGCTTGTTAGGATTCCATTGGCTTCTTTTTCTCCGGAAGAAAACACAGTCCGTTCAGGTCTTTTTATATGAACTTAAAGTTGGGCGCTGTATATACCCCAGGAATGTAACTGGGAAGACTAGCACTGAAAGTAGTCGCGTTAGTCTTTGCAGAGGACTTATCCCTCAGGTTCAGCTAACACTGAGCCTCTCCCATATGCCAGGCATATTTGGAAGAATAAGTTCTGTTTTACTCTCAAAACGACCTCGTTTGGTGAATATTACTTCACATACAGCAGATGAGGAAACTAAGACTCTTGAGAAGTTGACACCAACAGGGTCACCCACCTAGACAATGGCAAAGCCATGATTCAGACCTAGGACTTTCTCGTTCAGGCCCAGTCCCCTATAGATCCCGCCTTTTAGGGAACCCCTCCATTCTATGAGTGGGAAGGAGGAAGAAAATAAAATCCCCATTTCCCTGAATTCTGATTTAATAGCTCAGTAGACCGGAAGCAAATATCCATTCTTAATTCACAGATATTTAGTTCAGACAAACCTGAATTTATAAGAAACTTCATGACTTGCAAGGGCAGAAGCACCTGTATCTTTCTGAACTAATTAAGTAGAACTTAGATATTGCAGAATCTGGCATAGTGAGAGGGGAGAAATGATCACCCAACCCACTTTTGAACAAGCAAACATTACAATAGCCTGCAACCTCTGCCTGACTTTTTACAAAGGGCCTTATAATGAAGATCCATGGCTTTTCATTTAAAAAGTAATACTAAAGAAGTTTACATACAAGTAACACCAAGTACTATTTATTGTGGTTTTTACAATGCCAGTGAGGAAATTTAGTGCTTGTAGAGGTTACAGAGGACTGACCCCTTTAACCAGTGTAAAAAGATCAGCTATTCTACAGTGTAAAGCATTTCCTCTGTAGATCAAAGGGACTTAAGCCTATGCTAAGTCTTTGGGGTAGTAAATTGAGTTCACACGTGCAATATTATTGCACTGTAAGGGCCAAACGTATTTCTTATTCATTCTTTACTGCTCTGACCTTTTAACACTTGAGACATCCTTTTGTTATTTCTTTCTTTCAATAAACCAGCTGTGGATCAGTTGAGGGCAGTAATTAATTAGCAAATGTCTCTGGAATGTTCTCCCATTTGTACCCATTTGGGCTTAGGATCTGTCTCATCGTCTGTGTAGCAGGTTGGAACTGAAATCTGTCATTATTTCTCAAGTCATTTACTATACTAGTAGTGTTTTTGATATCTTCAGTATGATATTCTAGGTGAGTAAGGTAGTAAATTTTTACCACTGTAAAGGTACAGTTTTGACCATCTACTCAGAATATCAATGTAATGTTTTGTGTAGCATCTTAGCCTTTAAAAGCCGCTAGAGATAAAATTTCTGGCCTGGAGATTTCTATGGAAAATAATGGGCATGCCTCTTCAGTTCATAAAAGATAGGATGTGCAGAGTAACACAAAAAGAAGCAAACAAGCAAAAAGGACGTGCTTGACTTCTGGAAGGGAGCAAAAATGGGGCTTTCCTTGGCTTCCGTTATAGAGATAGCATTATGTTTCGGTAGGTTTTCACGAAGTATTTATATTTTGTGAATGGTTATGCCTTGAAATGCTGACTGATACTTAACCACAATCATTGTTAGTAGTTGTCATGTCAGCATGTATCATATTTTGCTTGGCATTAGAGTCAGCTATAGAATGCCCTGCCTTTCTTCTCCTGCAATCTCTAACTACAAGCCCACTTAGTACCTAGGCTGACCAGCACCTGCTGGGCTGGCTAAGGTCAGGAGGTGTGCATGGCTGCACTGGGAATGGAAGAAGAGGCCTTTGTCCTCTCTCACCAATGGTGTGCTCTGACCCTTTGAGCTAACAATCTGCTGGTTAGAGAATTGAAATAACGTAAAGGAATAAGACCTGACATATTGTTAATTGCGGGCCTTTGTTTAGAGTAAATCTATGAAGAGGAATTAATGTCTTGGTTATTTGAATCCAGGGAGAAGGGCCCCCTGTGAACAGATTGCTTGCAATGTGCAATAGCTGTATTTATCCTTCTGTAAGTTGCTTATAATCCTTGATTTCAGGCTTGAGAATGCCAGTAGCAAAACCCTCTCCCCAAACTATATAACCTATCTTGAACAAGACCCCAGAAGGATAAAACCAGATGCAAGCCATAATGGGGAAATATTTTACCTGGAACCCCCACTGACAGCATGTGGACTCGGAACGCTGGAGAGGCCACTTTTGAGGCTGTGAAAGCAGTAAAGTCACTGAACTTAATGGAGTCCCTGTTCCTTCATCTGTAAAATGATAAATCTCCAGATAATAGAGTGAGTTAACTATGCATTGCTCAGCACATAGTTAGGCTTGCAGTGAAAGATTTGTTGAATCTGAATCTGAGGAGAAAGGTTGAAATAAATGAGATCCAAACTTTTTGATACGGAGAAAGGAAGACATTTTTAAAATGGAAGATGCAAAATGTGAAGGTGACAAAAATAAATTTTTGATGGCTGAGTTAGAAGAGCTAAATCATGGCTTGTAGACAGGGAAAATGATTTTCCATTTCAACTCACAATTTAAAATAGTTTAAAAATAGTTTTATGTTGGATTCTAGGCAATTATGGCTGATTTCCCATAGCTGTGCTCTCTTCCCTCATTGATTCTTGCTATATCCCATTAAATATTATAGGATATATTATAGGAGATGGAAGAAAGGGAAGAAAAATATCTAAAGAATTATGTTAAATCATACTTGAATTTACATCTTACTTGATTCTGAATGTAGTTTGTATGAGTAAAGTTGGAGGAAGAATTTTTTGAGTAGGTAGGAAGAGATACTTTACAAGGAGGAACCCTGTTCAGAGATGTTGTGTAGGCCTCCTACCCTGCTGGTTAATTTTGACCTGTGAGTAATATGGGTGCTTGAAATGTTGATTTGCAATAGGGAGTGAGTTCTGGGTGCTTATGGATGGCACTGGAAATAGGGGCCACAGCTAGTCTGATGGGTTGTAAGGGAGTGGACTGTGCCCCTCCAGCCAATTGTTAGGCATTTTGTAAACAGAAGAGTAAAGTGATGTTGTAGTCCCACGTTGACCCTGTGTGATGTATCTGGCTTTGCACAGGGCAGCTCTCCTCACCCCAAAACCTCAGCCCTGACCTCTGCTTGCCACTCTTCACATGCGTATTTCTTATGATGAGGTAAATAGAGGGTAGAAGAACCTTTCGTGGAAAAAGCAATTCAGAGTGCACGGCCGGATGATGGTGGGTCTGTTGCATTAACCTCCTAGCAAGGAGTGGCTTGTATGTGATCATTTGGGAATTTGGGGAGACTGTTTGAAATGAACAACTGCATTTTTGTGAGCCCAAAGGCAGCTGAATTTGCCTTATCACTGTCTTTCATGGGCTTATAGCCAGAGGTCCTAACCTTAAAGGTCAGCCAGAGAAACAGAGTAGTATGCTGGGAAAAGTTTCAGCAATGTCTGACTCTTTGGCTGAGAGAGCGAGTCCTGACCCAGAAATATCCCTTGGGCAGGGAGGGGTATTTGTGTTGTGGTCAGTTGAAGTTCTGTGAAGCAGTGTCTGGGTTTTCCCCAAGGCTGAAGTATCTCCAGGCATTGCTCTGCCTTGGAACTTTTATTATTCGGTTAATTCAGGTTGGATTCAATGACAAGGAAGCTGACTTTGGCTTCCTGGCTGGTAAAAATAAATGCTTTTAGATATTCATGCATGCTAGAATATGTATATATATATACACACACATATATTTCAGTTATATATATGTATCAGTTAATTTTTATTTTTTCAAATTAAAATTTGCATATAGTTTAGAGTAAAATTACTCATGCAATGTTCTCACTAGTTTCAACAGATTATACATCTCTACATCTAAGGGTACCAAGGAAGAACAATCAATGCCAATAAACTCTTCAGTTTGACTTAATCTGGGAGTAGACTGGAAGGAAAACATGAGTAGGAGTCAGGTTTGCTTGAAACTCCAGGGTCTTTCCTTTTATTAACCAACCTGACCCTCACTTCCTTATTTTTCAAATAAGGGACCATAATAACCTGCTCTATCCACCTCACAGGATTGCTATGAAAATCAGTTTCCATACACAACTAAAATAAGGCATAGGGAGCATTACGTGATCTATAAGGACACCAAGGAGATGGAAAGGCTGCTCAAAGGAAAATAGGAGAATACTGTGGTTAGTGGGAGTTTCTGTAGTGGAGCAATTTGTGATTTTCCAGATTCTTGTGATTGCCCCTGAGGATAAAAGGGGGAGCTGAAAGGGAGAGGAGTCCGTGTTGTGCCTGATTCTCCCCTAAGAGGGTGCAATAGCTACACCTCTTCCCTAAGAGCTGTGGAGATAGGTCTGGGGCTGGAGCAACTGACAAGAAAATCAACCGAGCAGAGCTCCTCATCTCCTGGTTAGACAGCCCTGGTTTATAAGATATCCACAATGTGGAGGTTGCAAGATTTTTTTATTCAAAGAATCAAAATACATGTATAAGAGTAGTGGGAAATAAAACACACAGATTGGCCCAGGAGAAATATAGATGGGACTCTTTCAGGTGCAAGTGTCAAAAAACCAACCTCATATTTAAAAACTAACAAACAAGCAGATAAGGAAACAGGGAATTTCTTGGTTTAAACAGATCCACATGCCTTCGTGTGCAGTTCTGAAAAACAGAAGCCGAACCTTTTTTGTAACCAGACCTTACCTGATCTATGTCTTCCTTATGACAAAACCTGTCCTGACCTGAACTGACATTAATTAGGGCACTCATTTCTTTTGTTGCAGAAATATTAATGAGTTTGATTAATGAGGATGTTGTTCTTGATCCAGGTAGAGGTGTATATAATACACTCCGGTATGTGCCCCATTGTACTTTCCTGACCTGAAGAATTCTAAATTCTGAAACACACTAAATTTCAAAAAAAAGTGATTGTGGGCTGTCTAGCTGAAAAGCCAGAGGCAATGCTAATGTCGGCTGTTTCTCCATTTCCCTATATTAGCTTCATTCTCAGGTGCTTTCCACAAAGCAGCAAAGTTCATATGATTCTTGGTATCTCTTACCCAGTATTGACATTAACCTCTGAAAAAGACTCCAAGTGGTCTTGGTCATTGAGTGGGGTCTCATCCCCATATTTGGGCCGATCACTTTGCCAGGGGGGTAGCAGTTATTTGAGCAGGTTAGCTTGGGTCACATGTCTACTCTTGAAGTAAGGGAGATGTTGACCTTTGATGGCAGTCTACCAGCTGGGGAGGGACAGTTCCCCAAAGGAAAATGGAATGCTGTTACTGGAATAAGGGAAAACAGATATGGGACAAGGCAAAACCCCACTACAAAGCAGATTACATAGGCCCTAAATGCCTAGGCTAGGGAGTTTTTCAACATTATCATGTAGGACAAGAAGCTATATCAAAGGTCTAGTGCATGCTCTGTTGTGCTTTCCTCACCTGAAGAATTCTGAATTCTGAAAGACATCTAAATCCAGTAGGATGTGGATTAGGTAATAAGAATGTCTCCAGTGCTCTTAGCACCAATGCTTGGTTGAATGGTGGAGTGGAAGTTGGGTTGTGGGGCAGTAGAGAAAGTAAATACAAAAATGTTTCATTGCACATTCGCTTCTGCCTACCTCCCCACCCACATTCCCTCCCTTCATCTCTTTCTTGTCAATACACTGCAGCAGTTAGGATCATAGGTGTAGAATTAAAAGAGTTTGAATCCTAATGCTGCCACTTCCCACCTGGGGGACCCTAGGCAAACATCTCAAGCTCTTTGTATCTGTTTCTTCATGTGTGAAAAGGATATAATAACAGTAATTCCCTCATAAGATTGTTGTGAAGATTATGTTAAAAGTAGTTAGAATAGTACCTGACACATCCTACATACTCAGTAAATGTCAGTTATTTCTTGTTTAAAAAAATTTTTCAACTTGCAGTAAATCAGTTGACCCCATTAATTATTTTTCACATCCCCTTTTACTCTCAAACATGTCTGAGTTTGGAAGAGAAATGATATAGTCACCCTAATTATATGAATATCTGTGTGTGTGTGCATGTGTGCAAATCATACACCTGTCCTCCTGCTGGCTGGTGAGCACCTAGAGAACAGGGTGGTGCCTCATTTGTGGTTGTATCCCTTGGGCAGTGTGCGGCACAGGAGAAGCACGGTGGGCATGTGAGACAGCAGGTATGAAGGGCTTGGGAGAGAGGAATAAAGAATAGGTTTGGAAAGGAAGAGAAACATTGGTGCCTCTGAGACTAAAGAAGAATGAAAGATGAGTGGAGAGGCAGAGTTCACGCTGGGGAGGAAAGGAAGTGATCATGTCTGTAGAGTGGCCTTGATCTTATTAGTCACTTACGAGATGAAGTCCACCTGCAGAGAGGTGGGGGAAACTGGGTGAAATTGATGTCCAGATGCTCCGGTATTTGGGAGCATTTTTAGGAAATGCTGATAATAATCAATGATTGATGACTATAAAAAGAATTGCCAAATAGCAATGAGGTTATTTGCTGCTTGTACTTAGTCATTGCTCAGTAAGTAGTGTTTCAATGAATGAGTGAAACAATGAACCAGTCTGTAATGTTTTGTGCCTTTCTCTCTAATGCTCAGGAGCTTGAGATTAGAAAAGGACAAAACAGGGAGTTAGAATTTACCAGGGTAGGAGAGAAGGCAAAAAGAGAGACTCTAAGGAACTAGGGGGTGAACAGTTCTTGAGTACAGTGGGGCCATCTCCGAGATGGTTGACCACAGTGTACAGGCTGTGAGCACCGTGGTGAGGCCAAACTAGGACTGTCGGACCAAGAAATAGGGCTGGTGTAGGGGCTTTAAGTTCAAAATCAAAATGGACAGCCAGTGTGATAAGAGTGGTAGAAACATAAAGATGAGAGCCATCCCAGAGAGTGTCTTTTTGTTTGTTTTGTAAGGTACTAGAGTTGTTCTGCTTGATGATAAGGTCCCAGGCATGAAGATGTAGGTGGGCTGACCAGAGAGAGAACAGGTAAAGGCTAGTGGGTTGGAAAGAGTCAAGAAATTGAATCTGAGATGTTGGAAGTGTTATCAGTATAGACAAGATGAGGATGCCAAGTAATTTGTGCTGGTATAGCCACTGGGTAGATACACATGAAGTTTACCCGCATTTCACCTCTCCTTGGATAAATGTAGGTATTATCTCTGCTTTGCACATTGGTGTGCTATTATATATGCTGCAGGTCCTGTACCAACTTAAGGGCTAAAGACAGACACATGGGTGACTGCTTTCAACTCCGAAATGCGCCATCCCATATTTGATTTAAAAACTGAAGATTTCGTTGAACACTGAATATAGAGGGAATGATGGAAACAGAGAATGTAAAACCAGACATAATATTTAAGGATGATTTTAAAATGGTATATACTGTGTGACATGTTAGGTTGACTTCCAGCTTAGGTTGTCACATAGACTCTGTTCTAACTCTGTATTATGATAGATATAGCTAGAATTTATTTACATGTCATATATATTGACCTTTATACACTTATATAGCACAACAAAGCTGTGTTCTGAACATGTCTTTTATGTATTCTTAGCCTAAACCTGACTGCCTTATAGGAATATAGATATATTTTAAAATATTTGTCTTTAAAATTATTTGTAGATAACTCTTTCTAGAATATGTAACATTTTTAGATTGTTCTATATAATATTAGGCTAATATTTTTTACATTTTTATGTTAATGTGATTGTTAATTTAGGGTTAGCATCACAAAATAAGCATTTAAGTTTCTATTTTAATCTTCTGTACATTATTGAAGAGGTCTATTCTGTCCTGGGAAAATTACATTTTGGATACCATACCAGCATTGTACCTAGTTAAGATTTATTAAAAGCAAGTCTTTGATGCATTTCCCATATGACAAACTGTGTGTGTGTGTGTGTGTGTGTGTGTGTGTGTGTGTATAATAAGTACTTAAAGGGCTGATATTTTTGTAGTAAGTACTTAAGGTCTGGTATTTTTCTATACTGAGAAACTCTTACAGCTGTAAAAATATACCAGATCTCTCCATATCGATGTTCCCAGGCTTGTACCTTATTTTCTCTGGTGGAAGTTTCTCAACCAAAATAAAGCTGGGTAGTCTGAATACCATGCAGGGAGGGGAAATAATCCCAGGGCCTTTAATTTTGTAAGCAAATATCCGTAACTGTACATTTAGAAGAATACTGCTTACTCATCTTGTGCCTATTCTAGTTGTGCTTAACTAATATGTTTGTGTATGTGTGTGGGGAACCCCATTCATCAATTTCAGAGTTTCTCAAGAGAAAACTAAATTGTAGGCCACTTAGGATTTATTACAGGCTAGCTTCCAGCAAAACCTTTTTTCTTTGTATTTTTTTAACTCTGGGGTATGCTTCTATTTGGTTAGTCCTCACGAACTCATTTGCCAAATGCTGCATTCTTTGACTCATCCCAGGATGATGTCATTGTTTCTGGACTGGTTGGACAATGATGCTTGGGAGCCAGTGAAGGAAATGCAAAGCCTAAAACAGATGAATTGAGTCACCCTTCTGGGTCCTGCCTTGCCACTAATTTGTCACATATTTATGAGCTGGTAAAACATTTTCTTTGTCATAAAGGATTAGTTCTATTCATTAATTTATTTATGAAATAGTTATTGAAGGACACCATCAAGAAGTAAAAAGGCAACACACAGAATGGGAGAAAATATTTGCAAATCATATCTAATGGAGGACTTGTACCTAAAATATATAAAGAACTCTTGGTTGGGCACAGTGGCTAATGCCTATAATCCCAGCACTGTGGGAGGCCAAGGCAGGAGAATAGCTTGAGGCCAGGAGTTTAAGATCAGCCTGGGCAACACAGCAAGACCCCATCTCTACAAAGAATTTAGGAAAAAAAAAACCCAAAACTTAACCTGGCATGGTGGTGCTTGCCTGTAGTCCTAATTACTCTGGAGGCAGGAGGATCACTTCATCCCAGGAGTTCAAGGCTGCAGTGAGCTATGATCGCATCACTGTACTCCAGCCTGGGCAACAGAGTGAAACTCTGTCTCAAAAAAGAAAAAAAAAAAAAAAGAAAAAAAATAAAGATAATTATAAGCATTGATGAAGATGTAAAGAAATTGTTTGGAACTCTCATACACTGCTGATGGAAATATAAAATTGTGTGACCACTTTGGAAAACTGGCAGTTCCTCAAAACGTTAAACAAAACTACTATATGACTCAGAAATTTCACTCCTAAGTGTATACCCAAGAGAAATGAAAACACTTGTCCACACAAAAACTTGTAGACAAATATTCATGACAGCATTGTTCATAATAGCCAAGAAGTAGAAAAAAACCAACAGTCTATCAACTGATGAATGGATAAATAAAATATTGTATATCCATGCAATGGAATATTATTCCACAATAAAAGTGAATGAAGTTCTGATACATGCTACAATAGGGATGAACCTTGAAAATACTATGCTAAGTAAAAGGAAACTGTCACAAAAGGCCACATATTATGTCATTCTGTTTATGTGAAATGTCCAGAATTGGCAATCATTGGTTGCTTCGGGCTGGAAGTGTTGGTGGGAAATGGGGAGTGACTGCTAATGGGTGTGGAATTTCTTTTGGGAGCGGTGAAATGTTCTAAAATTGATTATGGTGATTTTTGCACAGCTCCGTGAATATACTGAAAACCATTGAATAGTAGACTTTAAATGGGTAAATTGTATGGTGTGTGAATTATATCTCAATAAAGCTGTTAAAAATAGCTATTGAGTACCTGTTGTTCATCAGCCATTCTAACAGGTATGATGCTACTACATTTGCTCACAGGGCGCTTATATCATAGTGGGAGGAGACAAGCCATAAGCCACTAATGAAATGAGTAAAATAATTTCAAATTATGATGAGTGCTGCTGGAAAGCAAAATGTTAGTAGACTAAAATGCGATGAAGGGTGAGATAACTCCTTTAGCTGATAGGGATACTCATTGAGGAGGAAACACTTGAGCAGATGCCTGAATGTTAAGAAAGCACCAACCATGTGGGGAGGGATGAGGCCCATGCAGAGATCACTAATGCAATGGCCCCCGAGGAAAGAAGGCCAGCCCATGTAAATGGAGGCCGGTTAACAGGGAAGAAGTACTCAAGCTTGAGGTTGGAGAGCGGGAACTTAAAGCTTAATTTTGGTGATGTTATTTACCTGCTCGGAAGCCACCAGCAGCTCCCATTTGCCTAGTACATTAAAATGGACTCCTTCTCTGGGCTTTTAAATGCCTGTACCTATTAATACTTGTCCTGCACATGTACTCTCCATCAAATTGGTACTAACTGATCAACGCTAAGGTGCTCACATGGTAGTGGTACTCATTGGGTGCCAGTCAGGTGGGGGTGGGTAGGAGTGGGTAAACTCACTACTAGTGGATGCGGAGCACACTGTGTGGGGGAAGGACACGCTTGCAGCCCTGGCTTGGGCGAGGCAAGTGCATTACATGTAACCAAAATGTTTGTACCCCTATAATATTCTGAAATAATAACAAACAAAATTTGTCCTGAAATGTTTTTCCATCATCTCTCCTGCTCTATCCCTTACTTAATAAAGCCAGACTGACCTTCCCATTGTTCTCCAGATATGCTCAATGCTTTTCTATTTCTGTACCAGTCTTTCCACCTGGAATATTCACTGACCTGTTGCTCTTCTGGAAATTCTGTCTGTTCTTAAAGGCATATCTCAATGTCGTCTCTACACCCTGCTCTGTAGTTATAGGTAAAATACAGGTGTAGGTAAAATTGCTCTGATTTTTCACTTCACTGACTCCCACAGTAGTTTGCCCAGAATTCTTTTAGGGAATTTAGTATAGTTGAGTTTTTCTTTCCCCACCCCCACCCCCCCGTATGGGGGACTTAATTATTACTCTGTAGCGTGTAGCATCGTATCTTGCTCTATATAAGTAATCATTAAATATTGGTTGAACCCTAAGGTATTTTACAAACATGCTATGTATATAGCATGCAAAATAAATCTGAATACTGGAGAAACATTATAAAAATCTCTGCTACCTGGTCAATAAGGAAGGCTGAGACTATCCTGTAAAGGGCTATGGTAAAAAGCAGCAATCTAGGATTGATGAGTCATTTGTGAATTCTAAAGTCCAGGCTTCCTGGGAAATAGCCTAACCCTTATCTTTTAGTGTTTCAGACTTTGGCATCATCAGCAGGGTCATTCTTTCTGATTTCGACTTACACGAGCATTCTTGGTGTGAGAGTCAGAGTATATAATGTGACAGCATCCGCTCCGAGAGCCAAGTCCCAGATCATCGTAGGAGGAGGATTGCTTCTCTGTGGATCCCAGTGATCCCCAAGGACCCCACTGGCCGTGATAATCTTTCTGGGCTTGGAATGGAAGTCTTTTGTCTATTGGAGCAGTGGGAGGAATAGCACAGAGTGCCCCTCCCCATGGAGGGACTGGTCCGGAGTAAGAAACGGTTTCAGATCACAGGTAGATTTCACTGTGTAGAAGTAGTGGGAGTAGCGAACAGAAGCAGGTCTGGTGTTCTAGAAGGGTCCTAAACCTCTGTGTAAAATAGGCAGTAGATGCTTGTGATGGTCAGAGGCTCATGACAAGTCCTACTGGAATTGGCCATTGTGAAGGGCCAAAACATTGACGTTAAATCTGGAGTTGGGGAGGGATTGCAGACTCCCGAACAAACAGACGTAAATTAAGCCCTGCAGCTCAGACCTTAAGGAGTGGCTTCAGAAACATCCTTGGAGACAGGAACAAACTCAGGACAAAGAGAACAAATATTTATTGGGAGTTAACTCCCTTTAATGATAGAATGTTCTCTTGGTTGGGTGACATGGCCAAAAGCCAGTCTCTCAGTAGAGATAGTTCTCCCCATTTGACCTCTTTTACTTTTATCAGATCCACGCCTCAAATGACCAGGCCTGCAGGCTTGGGCAGATAGATGGAAAGGTGAGTTGTGTCTTCTGGATCAGATAAAAGAGACATGGGAAAGTTGAGTTTTCTCCTGGGATGTATGGTTTGAGAGGGGAACCGTTCCCTCCTCTCAGTTGTGATGGACCCACTGTAGCTCAGGCTTTTGCCATTCCTTGTTTGGACTATTGCACAGGTCTTACCCTGTTCCCACTGTCTCCTCCTTTCCTCTTCCTCTTCTATTACTACTTCCTCTTCTTTTTCTTTCTCTTCTTCCTCTTTTCCTCTTCCTCCTCCTTCTTTAGTGTTCTAAACATCATTCAGCCTAACCGTTTTGCCATTCTCTGCATATGAACTGTCATATCCTGCTTTTCTCTACTT